>JAMZAV010005700.1:0-53626 GCA_024449915.1 Sweltsa coloradensis
TGCAAAAATGGCAAACTAAACAAAAAAGCTCATCCATCAACACGGCGGGACTTAAGCGTTTTCCTAGTTTATTTCAATATAAGATACTGTGTGTACTGTATAGTAGTATATCGCTATCAATTTCACCAATCTAAAATATTGATATTGCAAAGTGATGTACGTAGTTTTCAAAAACTGAAACTAGGTATGTGTAGGCAGAGGCGGATTTATAGGTACTCACAGTGCGCGCAGGAGCAGGGCCCCAGGTGGCTGAGTGGCCCCCAAATTCTGCCATTAGAGAAATATATATTCATGTACCAATGTACCCAAGTAGAGCTATGCCATACATAGAATACAATTATATTGTGTATTTTGAATCCTTCCCTGTAAAAAAACACATTTCCTTTATATTGTCAATTGTCATAAATTATCAGTCTGCCTCTGAAATGTGTCTATATGCTAAATTGAAAATAAAATCAAACGTTAATAATAGCCATGTGTGAATTGTAAGCTCGAGATGACGACAAAACAAATTGACACATAAACTACATTGTTTTGGTATTGCATTCAGCCCACCACTTTTTTTTTCTAAAACGCACCAAATGCACTCTAAAAACCTGATTTTCAAAAAAATTTGTCTGTGGCGCTAATTAAGGAGGGCTAATATGGGGGCCCCATGATTATGCCCTAGCTTTGGTCCGCCACTGCAATAGGGCCCCAATAAGTGTAAACCCGCCTCTGTGTGTAGGCCTACCACAAAGCAACTTTTTCAATACATGCTGGAATACATACAAAATTAATTGGCAGTGTTAGAAAAATTGATGTCGATTTGTAATAATCATTAATATTTAATACAATCCAGAAATTATAATATCCCACAGGCCTGGGACTTGATCCCAGGTCTCCTACATTATAGGTGGGTGCATTTAAAAACAATCTGGATTGTGTTGAATACTGTATTATACTTATATGGTAGAGTTTCTCTACAAACCAAATCGAGAAATGTAGTTTTTATCCAATTATAAACTGGCATTGTAAGCAAACAACATCCAAATAACTGTAATTCCATTTATTACCTCTTGTTTGACTTCATGACCTCATCTTGTCAATGTGTTAAAAGTTGTTAATAAGTTAATAACAAATAAATTATTAAATAATACACATACCAACAGTAGCTACAAAATTTAAAAAATATGCAATGCATTCAATACATTCAATTCAATACAATATGGTGGCTAATACTTTTTCCTAATTCTTGCAGACATAGGTTATTAACCTTAATTTTTCTATGTAATGTATATACCCTTTATCCAATTACAAAAGCTAAAAATTGATTTATAATGTGGGGCAAAACATAAAAATTCGATTACATAAATTCACACAAAATAATTAAACAATTAGTGTGGAAAAGAACAATTTGCTACTTTAGTATAGATTTCCCAACCTGACAACCCTTCTCCAAATAAACAGTAATTTAACACATTTAAAATAATAATATTAATATTACAACAGAATGTACCATAAGACAATATTATATTATTTGATATGGTAACATATTTGAAATGTGTACTCATCATCATCATTATCCATCGCCGCTTCCTACTTCTGGCAGGGTCAGCTTGGGTTTCGCAACCAAATTCTTCCACTTCTTTCTATCCTCCCACAATCGTGTCTCTGCTACATGCTCCCAGCTCTCTCCTCTAGTATGTAGGTCTCTTCCTTGGTATCACCCGTCTTCTTCTTCCTTCAATCCTTTTCTCATACATTCTCCTGGGCATCCTCTCTTTCGTCATTCGTTTCATGTGCCCAAACCATCTCAGCCGTGTCCTTCCCATCCTGTCACCTAACTTCTCCACCCCAAGCATCTCTCTGATGTTCGTATTTCTAATTCTATCTCTTCTTGTCTTGCCCACTGTGCTCCTCAGGAATCTCATCTCCGCTGCCTGTATTTGGCTTTCTTCTCTATCACCCATAGTCTAGGTTTCTGCCGCATATGTGAGGATCGATATGAAGTAGGTCTTGTATAGTGTCATCTTGCACTATATGGGTATTTCCCTATGGCCTTAAGCTTTGCCAAGTCAAAAATAAAGACTCTTTTATTCTTCTTCTTCTTATTATTACTATCTTTATTATTATTGATTCTTAGCAATTGTCGTGAAGTTTGCCCCGACTGGGGTTCGAACCCAGAACCTCCGGCTTAACGTGCCATAGCTCTTCCAATTGAGCTACCGGGACTACAGAATAAACCTTTACTAAAGTGCTATTTGTTGCGACTGTTGACTTCCATGATATCCATGTCGGGGCAAACTTTTACGACAATTGCTATGAATCAACTATGTCCTTAAAGCAGGCTTATGCTTAAAAAAACTTATATTCATTATTATTATTATTATTATTATTATTATTATTTTTTATTTTTGTTATTACTATTATTATTATTATTATTATTATTATTATTATTATTATTATTATTATTATTATTACTATCCCACACCAGGCCTTTTATGCACTGGTAGAAGTTACTAGCCTTTTGTATTCTGTTGGCAATTTCCTTTTTTATCTTCCTACTTGCCATTATTTCACTTCCTAGGTAGCCAAAACTCTCCACCGCTTCCAGGGTTTCTTCTCCAATCTTGATCTCTGCATGATAGTTCCTTACGTCTCCTTCTCCTGGCATAGTAACAACCTTCCTCTTGATCACGCTTATCTTCATGTTGGCGTACTAAAATGTTAAAATGTTAAATGAAATTGATCATAATTGGTAAGTAGGTACTAGTATGTTACAATGATTCAAAATGTTATAGATAAAATAATACCAAGCAATAAAGATATATAAACATCTTTATTTTCTAGGCGGGATGAAGTCCAGCTTGGCCTTATCTTTTATCCAACCTACGTATTTACTCGATTATAGGCCGCAACAAATGGCTTCACATAATGGCTGCAACTGCATCACACTTTTTGAACTTAATTATTTAAAATATACCAGTACCTGATATACTTGCATGAATACAGTGTTCTTAAGGTTGTGTGTTCACCAAAAACCAAAATCCAAAATATGCATAAAACAGTTGCTAGAGTATGATCATTCATCACAGTCTTTTGAAAAGATCAAAATATATTTTTTTGGTCGATGCATTTTTCGTTTATTGCTATTTTTATGAACGATTTTTGGTGCTACGTTTTTTCCAAAAGTATACCATTTGGATGGCTGATATTTTTATTGTAGCTTACACTCATCTTTGACTATAGATTGAGGTATCCCACACAAAACAAAAACTTGTAAAAATACAGCCAAACCTTACACACTCAAAAGACATTAGATATTAAAAAAAGGCCATGCTCATCTACCCTTCCACATTTGCGCATTCTTAATTCATAAACGTGCAGTGTCCCGTAACAACATTCTAGAAAAGCTTGGCAAAATAGAATTTGAAACTAGTATTAATTTAAACATAATAGTTCATCAAAATTATTTTTTTCTAATTAATTTAAACGTAATGGTCATGCAAATTCAATTTTGCCAAGCTTTTCTAGGATGTTGTTACGGGACACTGTACGTTTATGAAAGAATGCGCAAATGTGGAAGGGTATAGATGAGCTTGGCCTTTTTATTAGATCTCATTTCTTTTGAGTGTGTAAGGTTTGTCTGTATTTTTACAAGTTTTTGTTTTGTGTAGGATCTCATTACTTTTTCAAGTTCCATTGCAAAATTATTTGTTAAAATATAAAATTTTTATCAAAATCGATTAATTTCTATGATATTACCAATTAACAATAGGATGTAAAAATCTAGTGATCCAAAGACTTGCTTTTTGTATACAATGTAGGCGATCATTATCAAGTAACTATAGTTAGGCCTACTTGTTGATTGTATGCCTGTATAAGGCTTATATTAAAACCTTTATTTGGAAGCCTTCCAGCCAGGGTTCGAATTTTGCTGTGCTCTTGTGAATTTACTAGTCCCAAATTAAAAAAACATATAGTCTGTATTCCTACTCCAAACCACTACTTTACGTAATATTTGGCTACCCTTTACAAATGGACCGTGTTTATCTCCTACGTTAGATATCTCACAAACAACAAAACATTGAATTTAGTTGTTGGTCAAAACGTAGCCACGTGTGTTCTGTTAGCCAGCGTTCTTGAAAAATGCGCACACGATTCTTCTCATATTTTGCATTGTCAACAGTAGGATTAGGTTTCTGTTTCTTGTTCGGGTTATCAACTCCTTGTAAATACCGCCACATATTTGTTGACCGCGTAGTTTGAAACGTAATGTACGCAATTTATGTTACGGCTCACCAAAAACATCACTCGCCAGATGGCCCTGCTTCCAGCAAACCTTTTTAACTTTTTCTTTCAAAAGGCTCTATATCACTATAACCTTAATGTTCATGTAAAATATGAACGTTGTAACCCCACCCGTTTGGGCAGAATCGCTGGCCAATTAAACCATTTTTTCACCAAGAAGGAATGCTCGTACCCCAACCAAATTTCGCATGTGTTGTCGGGTACCTAAATCCCCTCGATTTTGATAGTTTTCAAGTTCACATCACGTTTCATGACGGCTAGGTAACACCTCGAAATCACCCCAACTCTGCTTGCTGTATAAGGTGCCTGAGTGTGTAGCGCGCCACGGCTTGGCTGCGGCGCCCTACGGGCACCTAGATTTTGAAATGTGTATCATCAGTACCTTACATTTTACAGTGTTTAATATTTTCCGATACTTTTGTGGTATTTGTACCGTCAAAAAGAAAAAGAGGAAGATCTTCAGATACAAAAGCTATACATTTCAAAATACCTCATTCTTTAGTCAAAGATGAGTGTAAACTACTACCCCCAAAATACAAAAATTTGTAAAAAAAAAAACGGCAGCCAAGCTCTCCTTCCAAAGGCTTCGGCTGGGAAGGCGGGGAGATAGAAAGAAGGTGAACCAAGCATTTCATTCTTTCTCCCTAGTTCCTCGCATTGAAAAGAAGTAAGATCATTTCGCCTGTTGACGAGCGCCAAGCCAACCTTTTTCGTGGAAAAAAAAAAAAAAATTTTAAACCCAAAATCATAAAAAAATTACTTGGCCATTGACTTTTTAGAGTCCTCGTACCAAAATCAATAGCCAAGTAATTTTTTTGTGATTTTGAGTTTAAAATTTTTACTTATTTTACCACGAAAATGGTTGACTTGGCGCTCGTCAACAGGCGAAATGATCTTACTTCTTTTCAATGCGAAACTAGGGAGAAAGAATGAAATGCTTGGCTCAACTTCTATATCTCACAGCATTCACAGCCGAAGACTTCGGAAGGAGAGCTTGGCTGCCGTTTTTTACAAATTGTTGTATTTTGGGGGATATCACATCTTTTTGTTGTTTGTATCATATCAAGGCGTGAAATACGTGAAATACGTGTAAAGGTGGATGCAGTGCCTTTTAAAACAGATTGTCTAGAAACAAAAGCTACCATCTTTTGTTTTTGTTTTAATCTGTAGTTGGCAATATACAATGTTTTTATTAAAATGTCCTATGGTTAAAGTTGTCTTGGGTGTTTGTGTGAATGATTTGTTGACCGGAATATAACACATTGACGCATAATTTTAATCAGCAATTAAAATATTCAAATTGTATTTAATACGACCCTAACGTTTTTACCAAAGTTAAGGGTGGTAGGGAACAGTGGGGGTAAAATATCGCTTGCCTCCTGGCGGATTATTATGTTTCATTATATTATGTACCATCATGCCAAATTTCATGCTGATAGCTCATTCGGTGCCTTCATGGTGAATGCTAAAATAACATACACTATTATAGGGATGGGGGTTGAAAAAATGTGATAAAGGAAATGAGAATAGGCCGATTGGGTTAAAACACATTAAAACATAATTTACTAATTTGAGTAAAAATTCAATTTTGGGTTAGAGCTATGAATTATTCCAAAGTTAAGGGTGGTAGGGAACAGTGGAGGTGAAATATCGCTTGCCTTTCGGCGAATTTTTTTTCATATTAGTATGTACCATCATGCCAAATTTCATGCTGATAACTCATTAGGTGCCATCATGGTGAATGCTGGAAATCAAGGTAAAAATAATATAAACTATAGGGGATGGGGTTGAAAAAATGGGGTTTAGTAAATGAGAATAGACCGATTGGGTTAAAACACATTAAAACATAATTTTAATAACTAATTTGAATAAAACATCAATTTTAGATTAGAGCTATGAATTATTCCAATTTTAGGGGGTGTTGGGGGTGGAATATCGCTTGCCTCTCGGCGGATTATTTTTCATATTATTATGTACCATCATGTCAAATTGCATGATGATAACTCATTAGGTGCCTTCGTGGTAAATGCTGGAAATCAAGGTAAAAATAATATAAACTATTAGGGATGGGGGTTGACAAAATGTGGTTTATATAATGAGAATAGGCCGATTGGGTTAAAACACATTAGAACATAATTTTAATAACTAATTTGATTAAAAATTCAATTTTGGGTTAGAGCTATGAATTATTTTAATTTTAGGGGATGATTTAGGGGGTGTTGGGGGTGGAATATTGCTTGTCTTTCGGCGGAAGTATGTGAGTCTGAGGTACATCTAAGTGTGGTCCAAGTTTCATAGTTCTAAGATGTACCGTTTTCTCTGTAGGCTCTTATTCCTCTCTGTCAGAATCCCCCCCCCCCCAACCAACCAACCAGCCAGCCGAAAGATTTTCGTTGATTTTTACACACTTTTTTAACACAGAACGGGTTATCGGATCTGGCTGATTTGTTTTTTGTATGTCATGGACCACATATCAGGTCATATACCGAGTTTCAAGATTTTAAATCTTTGGGACGGCGTGTGCAGATAGCTGAAAACCCCCCAACTGGGGTTTAGGATTAAACAGGGTCGAGTTATCACGCCTACTAGCAGTCGCGTGCGCTTGACTGCGGGCGAACGACCGTCGCCCTAGATAAAAATATCAGCCATCCAAATGGTACTTATACTTTTGGAAATACTTGGCACCAAAAATCGTTCAAAAAAGTAGCAATAGAGAAAAAATGCATCGACCAAAATTTAAAAAAAATCTTTTCAAAAGACTGATTAATGATTCATACTCCCTACTGTTTTATGCATAATTTGGATTTTGGTTTTTAGAGAACACACAGCCTTAAATTATTATGTATAATTTTTCACAATTAATTCTGGGAGTAGCATTATAATTTATTCATATAAGGAGTCTATACAGCACAAGTACCATTTTACGTAGACAATCCTAATAAATATATAAATAAATTAAAAATTAAAATTGCCTACAAATTAACAAATTATAATATGGTGATGAACAATAAACACAATACGGTATATCAAATTATAAGTGCAACAAAACAAAAGAGTAAATAATGTTTAAAAATAAAATTATTGTTTAAAAGAATTAAAATCAGAGAATATGTTGAGCTTTTGTAAATTATATAAATTATTATAAAATGAAGGTAAAAGGGGCAAACTTTTACGACAACTGCTATGAATCAATAACTATGTCCTTTAAGCGGGCTTATGCTTAAAAACCTTATATTTATACTACCCAACTCATGGGAGATGAGATGTGATTGGTTTGACAGCTACATTGCAGTCTTCTGTTGGATTTATGTCATGGAAGTCAACAGTCACAACAACTAGCAGTTTGGTAAAAAAGTTTGTTCTGTTGTCCCGGTGGCTCAATTGGTAGAGCTTTGGCACGTTAAGCCGGAGGTTCTGGGTTCGAACTCCAGTCGGGGCAAACTTTTACGACAACTGCTATGAATCAATAACTAACTCCTTAAAGCGGACTTATGCTTAAAAACCTTATATTCATACTACCCAACTCATGGGAGATGAGACAATTTAATTCAGAGACAAACAGAAAACCTATTAAGCCCCGTGAAAATATAATCTACTCAATAGTAACAATGAATTAATAAATGACTCTAAAGTGGTAGCAAAAATCCTTAATAGCTATTTTGCTAATGAAGCCTCTGACCTAACAAATAACTTAGTAAATCAAGGAAATAATCAAAATCTTACTTTCGTTGATTATTGCATAAGACAAACAAGAGCCCAGTAAATTCTTTATATTTTTATGAAACTGATATTAATGAAATAAAAAATATTGTTGGTAAGTTAAAATCATCTCACTCTGCAGGAGTAGATGGCATATCAACTATTGTTTTAAAGAAATGTATCCATATGTTAGCTGCACCTCTATTTGATATTTTCAATACTTGTCTAAAAGATGGGGTCTTTCCACAAGCACTAAAAATATCCAAAATAATTCCCATTCATAAAAAAGAAAGTAAACTTCTTGCAAGTAATTATCGACCAATATCTATTCTACCTGCTGTTTCAAAAATATTGGAAAGAATTATTTATAACAGATTGATAAGCTTTTTAGAAAAGCACAACATTCTAACAGAAAGACAAAATGGATTCAGAAAGGGAAAATCTACTAGTGATACAATTAGAAGATTTCTATTAAACGTAACTAGTGAAATGGATTTAAATATTGATACTCTGGGTATATTCTGTGATCTCACCAAAGCTTTTGACTGTGTTGATCACAATATACTCCTCACTAAATTAGAATATTATGGAGTACGTGGTGCTGCGCTAAAATTATTAAAATCATACCTAACAAACAGAGTACAATATGTAGAAATAACTAGCAATGAAAATAATAAAATTTCACATACCATTTCGGACTCTGAGAAAATTATATGTGGTGTACCACAAGGGTCAATTCTTGGCCCTTTATTTTTCATTGTCTTTATCAATGATCTAACTGAAAGTATAGATGATGCTGAACTTTTTGCTGACGATTTTCCACAGTCATAAAGGCTGATGAAAGCAAAGCTCTTCGGGATAAATCAGAAGAAAGACTAAATGAATCAAATGGGTGGTTACAGCTAACAAACTTATTTTAAAACTCCAAAAAAACAAACTATATCCAATTCCACTCAATTCAGAAGATTAAATCTTTAAATAAAATACCATACCTAACTAATTTTCAGATAATTCAAATATAACACAAGTTTCATCAAATGTATTTCTAGGCTTAACAATAGACCAACATCTAACATGGCACGATCATATCAATACATTAATACCAAAACTTAATTCGTCTTGTTATGCTATAAGGACCATCAAGCAGATAAGTAACATCCCCACAGCCAAAATATGCTACTATTCATTATTTGAGTCATATATAAGCTACGGAATTGAATTTTGGGGTATATCGACCCACATTCATAAAGTTTTTATTATACAAAAAAAAGCAATTAGAGCAATTTGTTCCCTTGATCCCACAGAACACTGTAAACCTTTTTTTATACGCCACAAAATCCTTACCATTTCATGTTTATACATTTTCAAATCAATATTAGTAATTAAAAAAAATATACACACCTACTCAGTAAATGCAAATGTCCATGATCATGACACACGTAAAAAAAATCACCTACAGCTAAACTCATATCACACAAAACTTGGACAAGTAAACTCAGACTACTTACATAAATCTCTTTATAACCATCTTCCAGAATCCATTAAAAACATTTCAAGCTATGACCGTTTCAAACATGAACTAAAACAAATTTTAATTCTAAAAGCCTACTATTATCTTATTGATTACTTAAATGATACACTCACAGAAATTCCTGATTAACTATAATATAATGAAATGAACCTTATTTTATTACTTTTCAATAATTATTATTATTTACAATGTATTACATATTATGACAATTTCTCATTATATTAGTATTTGTAACATTTTATTTTATTTAGCTAAAGGACACATACACTAAAAATTGTGTTGTTGTTACATAAAATGTACAATTTGTCTTAATAAAAAATTGAAATTGAAATTGAAATTGAAATTGATGTGACTGGATTTATCTATGCGATCTTTCAAATTTGACAGCTACATTGCAGTCTTCTGTTGGATTTATGTCATGAAGTCAACAATCACAACAAATAGCAGTTTAGTAAAGGTTTGTTCTGTGGTCCCGGTGGCTCAATTGGTAGAGCTATATGGCACGTTAAGCCGGAGGTTCTGGGTTCAAACCCCAGTCGGGGCAAACTTTTTCGACAACTGCTATGAATCAATAACTATGTCCTTAAAGCGGGCTTATGCTTAAACCATTATTATTATTGTTATTATTATTATTATTATTATTTTTATTATTATTATTATTATTATTATTATTATTATTATTATTATTATTATTATTATTATTATATTATTATTATTATTATATGACACAAAAATCAAAAACAAAAATTTCCGAGGTCAAGCAACAAATAAAAATACATTTGTTGTCTCAGTTGAGTGCTCTTACCTAAATCTGTTTTGCTCATACCTTTTTCGTAATCTTTTAGCTATATTTCTGTCAGGTTTCTGAAATGCTTATGAAACTTAAAAACCTTGGCGTTGTGTTGTGTTTCATTTTATTTTAAGTAACGGTCATTCTACTTCGATTTGTTTATTTAATGATTGTGATTTGTTAATGTTTTTTCATAATGATTCCTTCCTCTACGGTTGTTTTTGTTTTAGTTTATTTGATGTTGTTATTCCACAGATGAGCCCGCATAATGGGCTTTGTGGGTTTCATTGAGATAAAACAATGTAATATGTGTTTTGTGAAATAAAATGAATTGAATTGAAAAAAAAAATAATAATAATAATAATAATAATAATAATAATAATTATTATTATTATTATTATAATTATAATAATAATAATTATTATTATTAATTATTATTTATATATTTTATATATTTATTTTATTTATATTTATATTATATATTATTATTAATTATAATAAAATAATTATTATTATTATTGTTATTATTATTAATTACAAGTGAAACTCAAACTACGGGAACGATGCTACCGCCGCTGCACGCTGCTGCGTTGCAGAGTGACCTAACCAGCCTATTTTTGTTATTGAGATCGTTCCACTTTTTCTTGCCTTTATTCTTCTGTTTTTTCAGTGTCGCTTAAATACGTTGCAGAATAATCAAAATCTAATGTCCAAGTTTTACGACAGTGTATTTAGTACTATTTTTTAAGTACTGTACATGTAGGTTGTAATTATAATACATATAATTAGCCTGGATGATGGCGACCCATTTCAACCAATTTGTGGGGCTATTATAATAATGTATTATGTATTTTTTTGTCACATTGCAAAAATCAATAACAGAGTGAATAGAAGAATCTACAAGTAACCTAAACATTCGCTCAGATACAAATCTCTTGATTTTACTAACACCTTCAGTTATTGATAATACCTTATTTCATACATATATTCATGTTTATTAAAATTTCAATTTCAATCTAAGAAAACTTTAAGATGAATGATGATATTTTGTTGGGCCAACGCCCTTGTTCGTATGTGCCACCGCGGACGGCAAGAAAAACTCATTTAAATCACGCTCCTGCAGTGCGATTCTGTGAAATAGTCGCTATGATAGCGATAGCGATCACGGTTGATATGAAATATCAATCGTTATAAATTATCGTTATAGACCTGATTCTGTAAAAAAGTCGCTAGGGGCCGCCATTTATCGTATCTTGATCGCATAGCATAGCGACTCCTTTTTCATTCTCGTTATCATAGCGATCGCTATCATTTTTACAGAATCAGTCGACACGCAATATTGTCGCTAAAGTGCCGGATAACGATCGTTATCTTCCATAACGATTTTACAGAATCAGACCGCTGAAGTGCCAATCACCATGAACAATACACCAAATGAATATCACTCATGTTTTTATACATTAGTTTTGTAAAAAACCATATTATCTAGGGCGACGGTCGTTGGCCCGCAGCCAAGCGCACGCGACTGGTAGTAGGCGATGGTAACTCGACCCTGTTTACTCCTATCTGACTTTGGGGGTTTTCAGCTATTTGCACACGCCGTCCCGAAAGATTTACAATCTTGAAACTCTAAATATGACCTTATATGTGGTCCATGACATACCAAACAAAAAAATCAGCCCGATCCGATAACCCGTTCTGTGTTAAAAAAGTGCGTAAAAATCGACGAAAATATTCCGGCTGGCTGGGTGGGTGGGTGGGTGGCTAGCTAGCTAGCTGTGGGATTCTGACAGAGAGGAATGAGCCTACAGAGAACACCTTAGAACATCTTAGAACATCTTATTACTATGAAACTTGGACCACACTTAGATGTACCTCAGACTTACATACTTCCGCCGAGAGGCAAGCAATATTCCACCCCAACACCCCCTAAATCATCCCCTAAAATTTGAATAATTATTTATTAAACTTATGTTCTATAGTTTATATTATTTTTACCTTGATTTCCAGCATTCACCACGAAGGCACCTAATGAGTTATCATTATGAAATTTGGCATGATGGTACATAATAATATGAAAAATAATCCTCCGAGAGGCAAGCGATATTCCACCCCCAACACCCCTTAAAATTAGAATAATTCATAGCTCTAACCTAAAATCGATGTTTTATTCAAATTAGTTATTAAAATTATGTTGTAATGTATTTTAACCCAAACAGCCTATTCTCATTTCCTAAACCACATTTTTTCAACACCCATCCCCTATAGTTTATATTATTTTTACCTTGATTTCCAGCATTCACCATGAAGGCACTTATTGAGTTATTAGCATGAAATTTGGCATGATGGTACATAATAATAATAAGAAAAATAATCCGCCGAGAGGCAAGCGTTATTCCACCCCCAACACCCCCTAAATCATCCCCTAAAATTGGAATAATTCATTGCTCTAACCCAAAATTGAATTTTTATTCAAATTAGTTATTAAAATTATGTTTAAATGTGTTTTAATCCAATCGGCCTATTCTCATTACATAAACCACATTTTGTCAACCCCCATCCCTAATAGTTTATATTATTTTTACTTTGATTTCCAGCATTCACCATGAAGGCAACTAATGATTTATCATCATGAAATTTGACATGGTGGTACATAATAATATGAGAAATAATCTGCCGAGAGGCAATCGATATTCCACCCCCAACACACCCCAAAAAATTGGAATAATTCATAGCTCTAACCTAAAATTGATGTTTTATTCAAATTAGTTATTAAAATTATGTTGTAATGTATTTTAACCCAAACAGCCTATTCTCATTTCCTAAACCAAATTTTTTCAACACCCATCCCTTATAGTTTATATTATGTTTACCTTGATTTCCAGCATTCACCATGAAGGCACCTTATGAGCTTTCATCATGAAATTTGGCATGATGGTACATAACAATATGAAACATAATAATCCGCCGAGAGGCAAGCGTTATTCCACCCCCAACACCCCCTAAATCATCCCCTAAAATTGGAATAATTCATTGCTCTAACCCAAAATTGAATTTTTATTCAAATTAGTTATTAAAATTATGTTTTAATGTGTTTTAACCCAATCGGTCTATTCTCATTTCCTAAACCACATTTTTTCAACCCCCATCCCTAATAGTTTATATTATTTTTACTTGATTTCCAGCATTCACCATGAAGGCACCGAATGAGTTATCAGCTTAAAATTTGGCATGATGGTACATAATTAAGCGAGCGAAGCGAGCGTTTCCATTTGACTCTGCCGGAAAAATTTGTCACTCGTTTTTTTTTTTGTATGTCTCGCCATAACGTTCGAACGGAGGCTCGGATCGATTTGAAATTTTGACCATCCGCAAGCTTTGTTCTCGATTGAATGCCATTAGTTTTGTGGCAAAATCGTTAAAAAAGTTAAAAAGTTACATTAAAGTTAATCGAAAGTTTTTTTTTCAAACTAAACGGCGACAAAATCTGAGGTGGCCAAATCATTTAGAATGTCCGTCCGGTCACGAATATGTTAATTTTATTTTGATCCGATAAGTAGTGTAAATGGAAATTACATTATAACAAAAGTAACGTTGCCATGGCAACGAAAAGACGCGCGAAGTTTCTAATGCACTGCCACCTAGAAGTAATCAAAATACTTTCGAGGAAGAGTGTATTATTTGTCACCAAAGAGTTTAAATAGTTTTCCCAGGGAGTCAAGGTCCTCTAGATGGCGGTGGATTTTATCCACAAAGTAAAGGTTTACACCTTGGTTTACACACGGGTTTACCCAATGACATAATATAAGCTAAGCGCTAGACACACAGTATAGCCGTGGGGAGCATAACAATTTGAACCTGTCTTGAGTAGGGAAAAACCCACCGCCGTCTAAATGTATCGTACCCTTAAATTTAACAGCCTTTGTGTTAACAAGCGGTGTAAAATCAAAACCGCAAGATGGCGATTTCTCGTTATTATTGAAGAAAAACAGTCTTTCTTCCTCAAATCTCTCAGTTACTCCGATTTCCGAACAAAGCAATTCAAGTTGGTGGACTATCATACTATTGTCTATCTGCATTAGGCTTTTAGTAATCAAAACTAGTTATTTGTGCGGAATATGTGTCTGAACAAGGTCGTGCAGGTCCAGGGTTGCCTAGGAGAGGCCTAGGGCTTGTCAAACGTGTAATGTTAGCATTAATTGAATGTAGTTCTATAGCCTAATGGAACTAAAGGCTTACACTGTTGTATTATAAATAATTTTCTATATCTGGGCCTAGGCCCGGGACGGATTCTGGTTTGTTTTATGAAAGTAATGGCAATTTTTCTCGTTTCACATATAGAAGCAAAATTTAAAATGTCCGCCATTTGTTTACGTATTTGTTTATCCCCGCGACGTTCAAATAATCCACTGCATCTTAGTTCATTCAACTAGATGAAGTATCTATGTTGCAGTGAAGTGATTTTTCCCTACTCGAGAGGCTTCAAATTGTTACGCTAGCGCTCGGTTGGAAGGATAGGAGACTGAGCGTCTAGCGCTTTGCTACGCAAAGCTTATGTACGTCATTGGGTTTACCCAAATACCTTGGCAATAATAAATAATATTGGAAACATGGCCCTGTGGACAGCGAACGTCGCAAATTTTAAAATTTAAAAAAATGTGCAATGTGGGTCTAGCTATAGCACGTGCTCGCTTATCAACGCGTCCAACTGAGCGTTTCCTAGTAATATGAAACATAATAATCCGCCAGGAGGCAAGCGATATTTCACCCCCACTGTTCCCTACCACCCTTAACTTTGGGAAAAACGTTTGGTCGTATTTAATACAATTTAAATATTTTTATTGCTGATTAAAATTATGCGTCAATGTGTTATAGTCCGGTCAACAAAATCATTCACACAACAACTCAAGACGACATTAACCATAGGAATTAATAAAAACATTGTATATTGCCAGCTACAGATTGTAAATAAAAACAAAAGATGGTAGCTTTTGTTTCCAGACAGTCTGTTTTAAAGGCACTGTATCCACCTTTTCACGTATTTCACGCCTTGATATGAAACAAACAACAAAAAGATGTGATATCCCCCCCAAAATACAAAAAATTGTGAAAAAAAAAACGGCAGTCAAGCTCTCCTTCCAAAGTCTTCGGCTGTGAATGCTGTGAGATATAGAAGTTGAGCCAAGCATTTCATTCTTTCCCCCTTGTTTCGCATTGAAAAGAAGTTAGATCATTTCGCCTGTTGACGAGCGCCAAGCCAACCCTTTTCGTGGTAAAAATGTAAAAATTTTAAACTCAAAAGCATAAAAAATTACTTGGCCATTGACTTTGGTACGAGAACTCTAAAAAGTCAATGGCCAAGTATTGTTTTATGATTTTGAGTTTAAAAATTTTACTTTTTTTACCACGAAAATGGTTGGCTTGGCGCTCGTCAACACGCGAAATGATCTTATTTCTTTTCAATGCGAAACTAGGGGGTAAAGAACGAAATGCTTGGCTCAACTTCTATATTATCTATCTCACAGCATTCACAGCCGTAGACTTTGGAAGGAGAGCTTGGCTGCCGTTTTTTTTTTTTTTTTTTTTTTTTACAAATTTTTGTATTTGCTATAAAATTAATATCTGTATATTCTGAGTTTTAAACCAAGCAAGGTTGTGATTTAGCTCCCTCCAATGAAATATTCTCGCGTCACCCCTACCCAAATAACAACAATGCTTGGTATTGGTGGAGAATGATGATTGGATGGGATCTGCAGGGTCGCTATACACGAATGCACAGCGCAATAAGATGACCTATTACGACCTTGATTTCGACATTGTTATGTTCTCACGATATCCGTTTGAGTGCAGACAAGTTTGACTTGCATGATTCACTCCTGAATGAGTAATATCAAGTACACGGAAAGAAATTGAAGTAAATTATGTACACACACGCCGTGAAAGGGGAAAAAATTGAGCCGAAATTATCTCAGACTTGCATCTAAATTTACGGTCTATTTTGTATTTACCCTGGTATTAGATGTACACATACACAATCTCCATGGTGCAATCACCAGTCACCACCAGTTTCCACTGCAGTCATATAATATTTACGAACGGTATTGTGTTAGAAGAATAGGCTTAATAACACTGTAAGGTGGCGGTAAGGCTGTGTTTATTCTGACTTAGCTTCAAGATTCACAACCTACCGGCTCAAGGGTCTTTATCGTGGCCTAGTGTGGATTAAACCACCACTCGCTGTGCTAATACACTATAATATTACTTCAGAGTAAGCCTGTACATACACCGAGATAACAGAGATACACTTTGGTCCGGGAGGGCAACGCTTCGATGCCAGCCAATAGAGGGTTTCTGTTCAAGAATCAAGTGTGCCTCACTCATGTGCTAACTGCCGCCTGACAATATTTGGAGAGGGAGGGCTGACACAAAAGACAAAATCCAATTATTGTCCGCTGATTGTGTTCGTTTGTTCGCTCTCTATAAACCCGGGGAACTGAGGTGGCTGATTACTGATCTTGATGCAATCACGGTCTTAAGAAAATAAATATATTTTATGAAAATTGCACTTTTACTATTTATTAATTTCTTTAACGTCTATACTATTCTGTAATTAAAACCGATGTACAAAGGAGGACAATTTAATAAAAGTAAACACATACATGAACACAAAATTATGAACTATATAATTTTGAAAATTAATAATATTACATGAATGCATAATGAGACAACCCTTAAATTTCTGGTAGTGAATTATATTCCTATTGTTGATCGGAGTAGCCGTTTACCCAATCGCGGGCCAAATGTCACGAAAATATCGCATTATTATTTTTATTTTTTAACAAAATTCGTCAAGTATGATATACATGAAAAATATTTCTTCGGTTGTACCAAAAAAACTAGACTGATCTAAGTTCATAGTTTTCGAAGTTCCCCTGAAAATTTCACAAAAATCGCATATGCCGTTTGCCCGGTAGAGCGAACAAACAGACAAAAAAACATCGAGCTATTTTTCTCAGGGTAAGTGAAATTGAAGTCTTCGCTTCGCTCATCCAATAACCCCTCCTTTCCCTGTATGTGGCTAGATCTGTCCAGCATGGGTCTGTCTTTCCCTAATTCCCCAAGCTTGAGTGGCGAATTACGACCTAACGGTTGACGCGCCCTTAAAACAATTACTAAAATCTTGAAGAATATCTGTCCCATAGTTCTTAAAGGGGCTATTAACTCAAAAAATTATTTTTTTACCACATGATCTATAGCACAATACTACACTAAAATGACAGTTTAAAAAATTATATCTTGTAACTGTGATTTAACACGAATTTTTCAATTTTTTTTTTATCCAGAAATTTGCGAAAATTGGTGTTTTGGGAAATTTCTTAAATCGGCTTTAACCTGCTTCTTTTTTGGTCCACATAGATACTAAAGCATAGTACCAATCTAAAATACCCATTTTTTACATCGTGTCTTAAAACTGTGCCCAAATATACCCTCAAACACACAAAAATATGCATTCCAAAATCACACCCCATCTTGGTAATCAGCTTTTTTTGACTGAACTTGCCCAAATTATAAAACAAAATATAGATAATTTACAGAAAAGGCTGTAGAGTACATCAATAATGACCAATATTTTTTTGGATCATAATCCTCCAAGGTCACGGTTCATAAAGATCGCCCCCATGTTATTTCTTATGGGAGATTTTTGCCGATGGGACCTAGCTCGAAAAATGTCATGTTTGACAATTTTTTGGGAGGTCATGGTGGCCCCAATAATTTTTCTGTTAATTGCAAAATTTATTATTAGTTAGCCTGAATGAAATATATTTTTTGAGTTTAGCGGTTAAATACCCCTTTAATGCAAGGCAATGCATAGATATGCATTATTTACTTTTAATAATTATATTGCCCTTCAACAATAAAGACGATACAAAATTATATTGGTGACGAATTTGGTCACTGCCTTCTTTGGTGTGATGTGACGTGATAGGTGTTTTTTTTATATAAGGTTATTTGGATTAAGAGCGCGTCAACCGTTTAGGTCATAATGCGCCACTCTAGCCTAGGGGATATGAGGAGAAGAGTCCCATGGTTGGTCAGAACCAACCACAGTTAGGTATAGGGAGGGGAAAAGGGGGGTTCTCACGTCGCGATCATGTCTTTGTCATCGTTCGTGTTGTCATTGTCGTCGTCGCCGGGAAGGTCGTCAAGGGGATGGGGAGGTATCCCTGACAACGATTGCCAGAGATCGCCATTCGCCTCTATTTTCGGGGAGAAAAATACTCCCTTAAAATATACTACCTGATGTTTGCGAGATGGATCTTTTCTCTTGAATCGCCTTTTACTATTAGCAGAGCCATGCTCCCGGGCCCAGTTGTAAACAACAAACCATCATTTTATTGTTGCTTTATTTTTATTTGAGTTTGCTCATTGTTAAGAAAACTATAGCAACAGTTCATTTTTTAGAGCTAAAAGTTTATGCGCATAAGAGCTTTATATTTTATTTATTATTTCGTTAAAAATATTTAATAAATAAGCAAAACAGTTAAACATTTTCTACATTTACTTGAAACGGTCGGGTTGATTTGTTAAATTTCAATCAAGGGTATGTTTCATATAGCTTTTTATAAATCGAAATAATAATAATTATGATATTTTACTAACAAACATCGTATTTTCAAATGTGTATTATGTGTGATATTCATACTCATACACACAAATCTTCATTGTGATGGTACAAATGTTAATTTTCTCTGTGTAGGATGCTCCTTTCCTTCCGTGGCTGGTTCTGACAAGCATGGGCCCTTCCTCCCCATATCCGCTAGGCTAGAGTGACGTATTTTGATCTAACGTTTGACGCGCCCTTAATCCAAATGTACCAACACTCTGTGCAGGAAAACGTCTTCTTGGCTTCGACACGATACAACATGGTATAACAAGTTTGGAAGTCCTGTGCTTCATGACGCAGTTGTGGAACAGGTAAGACCTAAAATACTTTGTTTTCCATATTTCCACACGGGTTCTACTTTGGGACGTCGTATCCGCGCACAGCAATAGGATAGGACTAATCCGTTCTCCAGCATAATCTGACCGATGATTGAAGTATTTCAATTACTCGCTACGATTTAACAGTCTTCTTGATGACCTTGATACCGCAAAACAAATATATTTCGTGGTCTCACTTATTTAATGAGTTATATTCCCAGAGAAAATCCTATTGTTAGAGTATGAGTTGTTCTTGGATACCTGTGCTAATCGGTCTCCTAAGGAAGCTTCCCAGCGCCCCGACGTTGATTTAAATCAAGTTCCCGTTCCAGATGTCAAGAGTGTATCAAGATGTTGGATTTGCGTAAAGCATCTTGTGGTTCAAAATAATAAGTTGCAGTGTGTGATGCCCACACTAACTTATAAAGGTCCTCCTGCTTCTCTACTCTCACGCGCCTAGAGGAGGTGGTATTGTACCGAATTCGAGAAAAGGTTGTTTTAGAAGCGGCACATATTGTGATGTACCTTTAATTCCGTACACCGTAATAGCAGAATGTACCAAATATAATGCCTTGCGCACACAATTTGATCTATTCCAATCATGTGAAGAACTTCTATCTATACAACGACGACAAACTCTCTAAATTTCTCATTCAAAGTAATTTATTCAACAAAATTTAATTCACATCAAACACCTTTAATTTTGTATTCAAAACATTTTTTTTATTTTGCTATTACTACCATCAACAGCATTTTTAAAATTTTTAAACTTAGAGAAAAATAATCATCAAACACGCCATAAACTCATTTAATTAACTTACAATATCACAGGCGGCACAATACGACCTAATTAATTGAAACGCCCTAGTTTCTCACGTCGTCGTCGTCGTCATCAATCGTACCATTAGGATGCGGTTTCTTATCGTTGGGTACCGAATATCATCACTTAAAAGCTGCGTGTAATGTTGAATTTTCAAATTTGCATCTTGGATCATCAATTCTGACAAAAATGTTCAATGCTTCACGAGTTAATAGACCGTTTATTTACATTAAAGTACCTTTCTCTTCTAGTTTTAATGCTGGATTGGATGTATCTATCTGTAGAATATTATGTTCCTTGATCGAGCGACTTTTCTAGCATTATAGTATCAGCAAGCTTTTTTTTTAGGAAGAAAGTCAGAGGAATTCTTTGACGTTTAGAGCCTAAATAAGTTCCTCGCTCGCGGGTGCTATTGAGTATAAAAGATGCGTAATATTTATCTAGTTCCGAAGTAAGATTTTTGATTTCTTCACTTTGTACAGACTTGACCTCTACATGGGAATTAGTAGTCTGTTCACTTTGGTTGATATTATACAGCAGTAGTTAGTTACCTGTGTGTTTCAGGGTAAGCTCTGGTGATAATGAGTTTCAATTATTTTATATACTTGCTCACCACAGATGTAGCATGGAGTTGTGGATCAAACTGTACCTCATCTGATTTATAAACTTTTTTTAAGCCTCCCATCTGCAAGCCTTTAGATCATTACTGGTTAATTGACGAGAACTTAAGTGTGTATACCTGTGTACAAAATATCTTACGCGTTTGCGTGTGTGAAATGCATTCGTTCATGTGCGCATGCAAATGTTTCATAACAAATTTTGACCCTGTCTGGGCCCGGGGTAGAATGTAACGGATTTTAACCCAAGGCCCCAGAGCATGGCTTTGCTATAATCGTAAAAGGCGAAGAAAGAAGTAAAGTCCATCTTGCAAAATTCAGCTAAAAATGCATAAGGGGAGTACTCCCTGAAACTATATAGGCGAGTTCTGGCAATCATCGTCGAGGACCCCTCCCCATCCCCTTGACAACCACTCAGACGATAACTACCACGACGTAAAACCGTGCCCCTTTTTTCTCCCCCTACCCGTGGCTGGTTTTGACCAGCATGGGACTCTCCTCCCCACATCTAACGGTTGACGCGCCCTTACTTAATATTCAAAAACCAATTTTGTACTGCTATGAGGAGACTAATAATTCTATACTAACAAATTAATTACAAATCTAATCAATGAAATATGTTTGAATGTTTACGTCATCATAAAAGGCGAGGAAAGAGACGAAGTTTTACTCGCAAACATCAGCTGGGGGCATAACATCCATGCAAGCTCTTGCGCTCGGCGTCGGGAACCTCCCCCCCTCCCCACCACCCCTTGAGTACCACCCCGATGACGATGACGGCCCAGAGCATGGCTCTGCTAATCGTAAAGACGAGAAAAGAGATAAAGTCTATCTCGCAAAAATCAGCTAGCAATCAAGGCGAGCTCTGGCAGTTGTCATCGGGGACTGCTAACATTTCCATAGATGACCTCCCCGATGATGAAGACGACGTTGACGACCACGACGTGAGAACCACCACCCGCTGTCTGGGCCCGGCGTAGTGTTGGCCCGTGCATGGCTCTGCTAATCGTAATAGGCGAGGAAAGAGATAAAGTACATCGCGCAAACATCAGCTAGTATAAGTAAGTTGTAAGGGAGTATATTTCTCCCCGAAACTAGAGACAAGCTCTGGCAATCGTCGTCGAGAACCTTGCCCCATTCCCTTGTCGATTTCCCCGACGACGACGACGAAGACGACAATGACACCACGAACGCTGACAAAATCGATGACGACCGCGACGTGAGAACCCCCTGTCCTCCCCCTACCCGTGGCTGGTTATGACCAGCATGAGCCCCTCCTCCCTATATCCCCTAGGCTATAGAGTGACGCACTATGACCTATCGGTTGACGCGCCCTAAAACCCAATAAACAAATCCTCCCCCTATCTGTGTCTGGTTCTGACCAGCATGGGTCCCTCCACCCTATATCCCCTAGTCTAGGGAAGCGCATTATGACCTTACGGTTGACGCGCCCTTAATCCAAATAAACTTAAAACAAACGACTACGACGTGAGAAATCCCCTTTCCCCCCTACTCGTGGCTGGTTCTGACAGGCATGGGACTTTCCTCCTCACATCCATTAGGCTAGAGTGGCGTATTATAACCTAACGGTTGACGAGCCCTCCATCCAAATAAACTTCGTATCAAAACAATCATTCTGTGATCTGTGTATAAACACATCATTACAAACTAGAGACAAGCTCTGGCAATCGTCGTCGAGAACCTTGCCCCATTCCCTTGTCGATTTCCCCGACGACGACGACGAAGACGACAATGACACCACGAACGCTGACAAAATCGATGACGACCGCGACGTGAGAACCCCCTGTCCTCCCCCTACCCGTGGCTGGTTATGACCAGCATGAGCCCCTCCTCCCTATATCCCCTAGTCTAGGGAAGCGCATTATGACCTTACGGTTGACGCGCCCTTAATCCAAATAAACTTAAAACAAACGACTACGACGTGAGAAATCCCCTTTCCCCCCTACTCGTGGCTGGTTCTGACAGGCATGGGACTTTCCTCCTCACATCCATTAGGCTAGAGTGGCGTATTATAACCTAACGGTTGACGAGCCCTCCATCCAAATAAACTTCGTATCAAAACAATCATTCTGTGATCTGTGTATAAACACATCATTACATTAATTTGTGGAGTATCAAAACAATTAAGATAACAATATAAAGTGACAAAAAATAAGATTATAACAAGGTGTGTCCATCTTGTACCAGGAGAAGTGGCTTTTGTTGGTGACACGTAGGGGTTTCCATGGATATACATTATTTGAATAGTTGGAATAAATGTTTAAAATTAAAAGCTTTTCAAAAGAGCTGCACATTATGAACAAATCAATCGCTAGACTACATAAAGATACGGCAAGTACCCGAATTAATACTCTTTCAAAAGTAATAGGATTAGAATGAAGTAATAGAAACGACATAGATTAATAACATCGTTATAATTAGTTTTTTTTTCATATTTAGCCCAATTGGTAGCCACCATACTAGGCCTACAACTGCAACATTGAGCAAAGTTTGCTTAAAATTGTTTGTATTTTTAGATTTGTGGTTCCCAAGGACTCGAAACGCTCATGCTTATCATAGTTTCATCGTTTCATTGTTTTATTTCCAAACAAATAATTACATAATATAATATAGTTTTACATTATATAATAAAACAAATTTGTATTGATCCTTTAAATGGGTTATTATCTCAAAAAAAAAAAATTACCGCTTATTCTATAGGACTAGCATAATACTACACTAAAATTACCGTTTAAAAATTATATCTTGTAACCGTGATTTTATACGATTTCTCATTTTTTGATCCAGAAATTTGCGAAGATTGGCGTTTTGGAAACTTTTTTAAATTGGCTTAAACCTACTAATTTTTTGTTCCACATAGATACTAGTACTAGAGCACCGTACCAATCTAAAATGGCCCTTTATAACATCGTGCCTTGAAACTGTGAACAAATATACACTCAAACACGCAAAAATATACATTCCAAAATCACACCCGTACTTGGTAATCATCATATTTTGACCGAACCACTTGCCCAAATTACAAAACAAAATATAGAGGATGTACCCTACAGAAAAGGCCAACGAGTACGTCAATAATCGCCAATATGTTATAGGATCAAAATCCTCCAAGGTTACGGGGCATAAAGATCGTCCCCATGTTATTTCTTATGGGAGATTTTTGGGGATGGGACATAGCTCGAAAAATACCAACTTTGACAAAAAAATTCGGGTCAAGGTGCACCCAATTATTTTTATTTTTATTTATAAATTCATAACTAGTTAGCCTGAATGAAATATTTTGTTTTAGTTAAGTGGGTGAATACCCCTACCCATTTAAGCTTGATGTAAGATAAGAAGTAAGTACACACTTAGTCCTAAACAAACAAACAATCAATCATTACCAGCAATGATTTTAACTGCAAATGAACTATTTCCCAAAAGTTTCAATATGAAGACAAAGAGGCTAACACAATTCTTATCTCAATTGTTATAGCTGCCACTTGAGGACCACATATCAAAGACAGACGTCAACAACGAAGATGAAGACTCAAAGGTATAGGGCTAAACTGACGGGACAACGGCTACTTCGAACAGCACCCGTCAGCACAGTAAGAACAAATTATATTGAATATCAATAGTATGCTAGATGGAACTGTAGAACGAAGTTAGTGGTTACCGTCAAGTAGGTAATATAGATTCATTCATAATTGCATTTAATATCCTTTTTATTTGTTACCAAAATTTGTTGAGTATTTAATGCATTGTTGTAATATTAATATTTCAAAGTTCATTGTTGTGTCTGCATCTATGTAATTAGATTTATTTAGTTGTCCTCCTTCCTTTGTAAAGTCAGTTTTATATAACTGAACAGGATAGACGTTAAATAAATAAATAAAAATAAAAAATAATAAAAAGTGGTAGCAGGACAAGGAAGTGTTATTGTTACCCTTGTATCGACATCTTTGAGATCCACGAATCGTAGTTGCAGTAACAGTTACTTGAGTTGAACTTACAGTATCAACTTAGAAACTGTAGAACGACTTAAAGGGGCTAAAAACCCAAAAAAATATTTTTTACCACGTGATCTATAGCACAATACTACACTAAAATGTCAGTCTAAAAATTTTTATCTTGTAACTGTGATTTAACACGAATTTTTGAATTTTTTTGATCCAGAAATTTGCAAAAATTGGTGTTTTGGGAAATTTCTAAAATCGGCTTTAACCTGCTTCTTTTTTGGTCCACATAGATACAAGTCGCAATTTACCAATCTAAAATGCACCTTTATAACATCGTGTCTTGAAACTGTGCCCAAATATACCCTCAAACACGCAAAAATATGCATTCCAAAATCACACCCCATCTTAGTAATCAGCATATTTTTACCGAACTACTTGCCCAAATTACAAAACAAAATATAGAGAATTAACAGAAAAAGCTGTAGAGTACGTCAATAATGACTAATAATGTTTTGGGACAAAATCCTCCAAGGTCACGGAGCATAAAGTTTGCACCCATGTTATTTCTTATGGAGGATTTTAATTTTTGCCGATGGGACCTAGCTCAAAAAATGTCATGTTTGACAATTTTTTGGGAGGTCATGGTGGCCCCAATAATTTTTCTGTTAGTTGCTAAATTCATTACTTGTTACCCCGAAAGAAATATATTTTTTGAGTTAAGCGGTTAAATACCCCTTTAAGGCTATTCCAGAGCACTCTTACCGATATTTTGAAAGTCAAAGGAAAATGGCTTAAAGTTGGTTAGATGAAAGATGAACTTGAATAAAAAAGAAAAAAAATAACTTTTTTTTGGACGGGACAAAGCTCCATTTTGGCCATTATATGCAAATTTTGGGTAAATAAGAAAACAACAGATCAAGGTGCAATACTTAATTTTAAGCTTCGATTTTTTTTTCAACACACTTTTGTCTATGCTTTGAGTATAAGGGAAAATAATTGCCTGAAATAACTTTGATGTACGATTTTTTTTTGTCACATGGCACAAATAAGAGTTTTGACCCGGAGGACGAAAAAAAATGTACATCAAACGTTATTCAGAAAATTATTTTCCCTTATACTCAAAACATAGACAAGGGTGTATTAAAAAAAAATCAAAGCTTAAAATTAAGTATTGCACCTAGAACTGTTGTTTTCTTATTTACCCAAAATTTGCATATTATGGCCAAAATAGAGCTTTTGTTCCGTCCAAAAAAAAAGGCTATTTCCTTCTTCTTTTTTATTAGAGTTCATCATTCATCCAACAAACTAACTAACTATATCGGTAAGAGTGCTCTGGAATAGCCGGAGGTGACCGTCAAGTAGGTAATATAGTGGTAGCAGGACAAGGAAGTGTTATTGTTACCCTTGTATCATACACATACAAATACACACATATACATATACACACACACACATATACACACACATATACATACACACACACACACATACTACATACATACATACATACATACATACATACAAACCTACATACACACATACAGACACATACATACATACATACATACATACATACATACATACACATACATACATACATACATAACATACATACATACATACATACCATACATACATACATACATACATACATACATACATACATACATACATACATACATACATACATACATACATACATACATACATACATACATACATACATACATACATACATTGTTTGATGCTGGGCGTGAAAATTTGGAAATTAGCTGGTACTCAAATAAGCAACATATAAACCACGATTTTGTGACGTAACCTTTGCCCCTACCAAAACTATAGAAGACACCTGTTTTGTAGGGAAATAAATGGGGAATATTTTTGCCATTGAGATATTTTGTCTATCTCAAACCAATTTGGCGATATTCGATAACAAACACTTTTTGGCCGCCATTTTCCAATATGGCGGCCGAAGCTCCAGTCCGATTGTAGGGGAGTTTTAGTATGTTGATAAGTATCCTTCAAGGAAGGTCTCTGAAAAAATTCAGCGACATCACAATTTTTTCCTCCAAAAAATCTTATTTGACAGGATTACTAGGCCCGGGGTAGAATTGGCTCAAAGCATGGGTCTGCTAACCGTAGATGGCGATTAAAGAGAAAACGTCCACCTCGCAAACATCAGCTAGTAAGAGGGGAGTATAATACTCCCCAAAACTTGAGGCGGGCTCTGGCAATCGTCGTCGGGGACTCCTCCTCTTTTTGGATGAGCGTAGCGAGCGAAGCGAAGATTCCATTTTACTACACTGGAGAAAAATATCCGGAATGTTTTTTTTTCTTCTTCTTGTAAATAAATAAAAAAAAATATTTAGAGTCTACCCACTCAGTTATATAACTGATTTTCAGTAGGGGACTTCAAATCAAAGCGACCAAGCCAACCCTGCAGGCCCCGACGCAATCGACGAGTGAGCGATAACCAACCAAAGATCGATATTTTTAATAGGAAATATAGCAATCAGTGGTATGGACAGTGCGAACACCCGCGAATCAACGCCAGAATCAACAAGGCCGATTCAGATCAACTCTGAAATTTATTATGTGCTTCGTTGCTAGGACAGCTCCAAAGTCACCGTTTACAAACTCCTAAGACAAAACTGATGGACTAAAGTCCAAATCAGAAGTTAAAAAACTTCTGACTTTAGCGGGAATCGAACCCTGGACCTTCTGCATTGGAAGCAGATACGCTAACCACAAGACCAACGAGTCACATTTTTTAATTATTTTTGGCTGTTTGTTAACACAATTCCGGCAAAACCGATACTCCAATAGCGATGAAATTTTCTAAAGGCCTTCGAAATCTCTGAACTTAGAACTGGTTTTTGAGCGCAATCGAAAAATTATTTTACATGATAATCGCGATTTAACGATTTTTTTCGATTTAAAACAAAAAATCGACTTATAACACCTAGGATGCTTTATCCGACTGTAATGATTTTTTCACAGAACCTTAATTGGATGAGCGTAGCGAGCGTAGCGAAGATTCCATTTTACTACACTGGAGAAAAAAATCCGGAATGTTTTTTTTTTTTTTTTTTTTGTATTTTTGTCTGTTTGATAGCACGATTCCGGCTAAACCGATACTCCGATTGCGATGAAATTTTATGGAGGTCTTCGAAATCTCAGAACTTAGAACTGCCACGTTTTTGAGCACAATCGAAAAATTATTTCTCATGAAAATCGCAATTTTACGATTTTTTTCAATTTTTTAAAATGTCTTCGACTTACAACACCTACATGCTTTGTCCGATTGTAATGATTTTTTCACAGAACCTTAATTTGATGAATTGATATATTCATGTGAAATTTGAGCGTTATCAAAAAACTTATTTTTATCGAAAATCGCAATTTTACGACTATTTTTCAATTTTTAAAATTTCTCCAGCTTAAAACACCTACATTCTTTATCCGATTGTAATGATTTTTTTACATAACCTTAATTTTATGAATTAATATATTCGTGTAAAATTTGTGCGTAATCGAATAATTATTTCTTATGAAAATTTCAATATTACGATTTTTTTTAAAAATTACGATTAATTTTTAAAAAAAATTAAGTTTATTTTTTATTAAATTAAATTTAATTTTAAAAATATCTTCCAACTTAGTAATGATTTTTTTCACAAAACAACAGAAAATCCGCATAACACATGGCAGCTCAATGCACCAATTACGCTCATCCAACAACGCGGCGGGACTTAAGCGTTTTCCTAGTTTTATGAAATACGTGTGAAATTTGAGCGCAATCAAAAAATTATTTCTTATGATAATTGCAATTTTACGATTTTTTGTTATTTTTAAAATTTCTTCAACTTGTAACAGCTAAATTGCTTTATCCGATTGTAATAATGTTTTCACAGAACCTTAATTTTCACAGAACCTAGTATATCCTACTAGGATATAAGGGTCTTCAACAGGTCGGGCACCAATTCAAGTTAATAAAATTACGATTACTAGTAATGATCAGAATATTCGTGTGAAATTTGAGCGTAATCGAATAATTATTTCTTATGAAAATCGCAATGTTAGCTTTTTTCGTTTTTAAACAATTACGCTCATCCAACAACGCGCCTGAAAAAGCGTTTGCGAAGCATCCTAGTCTTGACAACGACGATGACAAATTCGATGACGACCGCGACGTCCCCTGCCCGAGGCTGGTTCTGACCAGTATGAGCTCTTCCTCCCCATATCGCTTTGACTAGAGTGGCGCGTTATGACTTATGACCTAATGGTTGACGCGCTCTTAATCCAAATAAAATAAATGTAATTGGATGAGCGTAGCGAGCGAAGCGAAGATTCCATTTCACTACACTGGAGAAAAAAATCCGGAATGTTTTTTTTTTCTTTTTTTGTATTTTTGTGTGTTTGTTAACACGATTCCGGCTAAACCAATACTCCAATTGCAATGAAATTTTATGGAGGCCTTCGAAATCTCTGAACTTAGAACTGCCACGTTTTTGAGCGCAATCGGAAAATTATTTCTCATGAAAATCGCAATTTTACGATTTTTTTCGATTTTTAAAAATTTCTTCGACTTATAACACCTACATGCTTTATCTGATTTTTATGATTTTTTCACAGAACCTTTATTTTATGAATTTAGATATTCGTGTGAAATTTGAGCGCAATCGAAATTTTTTTTTTCATGAAAATAGAAATTATGTGGGTTTTTCATTTTTAGGGCGCGACTCTCGGGAGCGGCCTTATAGGTTTGCAAAAGTTTATACATTATGTATGTGTGTACATTTGGAGCGCGTCAAGACCTATGCATTTATTTGAGGTAGAAGATATTAACCAATATCAACGAAACTTTACAATTATGATTCCAAAAGCACACAGCATCACTCCTTGAAATTTCATACTGTTTTGAGGGGCGTAAGTGTTCCTAAATGCAAGTTTAGTCAGCCGTAAAATTTTACATTTTACACATTGCGATAGTTTATCATCAAAAGTCCGTTATCAATTTTGCGTTATCACAACGAAACTCAAACTCGCATCGCCTCGATAGTTTGGTAATAGAATACTACCAAATAAATTTTCCTGGCGTTATTAGTTGCGAAGCCACGTGTTACAGAAAATATTCAGATTACGAAATCAAAATATTTGTGTATACGTTTTGCCAAACTTTACGATGATATTGCCAAATTATTCCAAAATGCAGGGCGAATGCGATTAGTCATGTCCAAACAGTTGTGTATAGTGCCAAAAAACAGTTAGTTTCATTCAATAGTTCATCAAGAGTGTCCAATCAAATTATGTTTTGTAGCACGTTTTTATCTTGTAGAGATTTTTTTATTTATTTATATGAAGAAGATTGAAACATACGTTAACGTCCTTTTGCATGGTGGTTTTTACTATTGTAAAGTATTGGTATGTAAATTTGCAATGAAATCGGATCATAAGAAAGGCCAAAATGTTGATTAAGATAATCGTAAATGTATCATAATCTGTTCGCCCCAATAGTTAATAAGTCATTGTTTGCTAGCAATTTTGCGTTAGCACAATGTTACTTAAAAACATTTCTACCTTCATCCTTTGACTATAAATTGGCATTACACTAATTCACCTAATGTTTGTATTTGGGACAATACGAATTTTAATAAAAATATTTGGAGCGTGATTTTTGTGGTGTGGGTGGCGTGTGTGGCGATTCCATCGTATATCGGTTATCGGTGGTTACGCAAGGCAATCTTGGCCTCGAGCGAGCGCTGGGTGCATTGCCTAAGTGTGTTCTGGCCATCTGTTCAGTGTCATCTCGCAGCAGTGGAAGGGGGGAAGGGACGTGTCTGGAATAGAACTGACTGACCATATCTGGAGAGAATTGAGATGCGTTTAGTTAAAATAGCTAAATAATGTTTTGGATTGGATTGGATTGGACATTGCTTTACGTCTCATAATGCAACTTGGCTAATCGAGACGAAGGGAGGGACGTAAGGGATGACGCGGGGGGACAAGGGGTGGACAGGCCTCGTGCTGGTCAGAACCACCACAAGCATATGGGGAGGGCAGGGGTTCCCCCACGTCGTGGTCGTCTCCGTCTGTGTCATCATCCGTCCATGTTGTCTTTGTCGTCGCCGTCGGGGAGGTAGTCAAAGGGAAGGGGTTCCCCGACGACGACAAAGAATGATTTGAGTATAAATGTATAGTGTGAATGTTTTAAATATAAATGTATAGTGTTGTTATGTCTTGTCTCATATGAAATCAGTATAAGTTAAATTGAAATGTTTGAATTACACTATAAGCAAAAGATGTAGGACTGATGATCATGTTAAGATACGTGAAGTCATATTCATATCGCGTCATCAGATGTTCAGATGACAAAAAGCATTCATTTTTTATCTTCATTGGTGATGTTTTAATGGTATTGGGACTGCTTCACCTAACGCGTCAGAAGCAATATCCTCATTCGCGAGGTTGCCACTTCAATACAGCTGCTATCCATACGAAAGGTTGTACCCGTAGTTTTCTTGGGTCGTGATCAAGAAAAAAAATGGGTATGAGAGTCATCAAATGGCCTGTGGCTATTCCCTCCTGTTAATATAACGTTGACCAGGTTTCCACTTCAAAACGAATTTAATTTCAACATTCATTTTTAGGGCGCGACTCTCGGGAGCGGCCTTATAGGTTTGCAAAAGTTTATACATTATGTATGTGTGTACATTTGGAGCGCGTCAAGACCTATGCATTTATTTGAGGTAGAAGATATTAACCAATATCAACGAAACTTTACAATTATGATTCCAAAAGCACACAGCATCACTCCTTGAAATTTCATACTGTTTTGAGGGGCGTAAGTGTTCCTAAATGCAAGTTCAGTCAGCCGTAAAATTTACATTTTACACATTGCGATAGTTTATCATCAAAAGTCCGTTATCAATTTTGCGTTATCACAACGAAACTCAAACTCGCATCGCCTCGATAGTTTGGTAATAGAATACTACCAAATAAATTTTCCTGGCGTTATTAGTTGCGAAGCCACGTGTTACAGAAAATATTCAGATTACGAAATCAAAATATTTGTGTATACGTTTTGCCAAACTTTACGATGATATTGCCAAATTATTCCAAAATGCAGGGCGAATGCGATTAGTCATGTCCAAACAGTTGTGTATAGTGCCAAAAAACAGTTAGTTTCATTCAATAGTTCATCAAGAGTGTCCAATCAAATTATGTTTTGTAGCACGTTTTTATCTTGTAGAGATTTTTTTATTTATTTATATGAAGAAGATTGAAACATACGTTAACGTCCTTTTGCATGGTGGTTTTTACTATTGTAAAGTATTGGTATGTAAATTTGCAATGAAATCGATCATAAGAAAGGCCAAAATCTTGAGTAAGATAATCGTAAATGTATCATAATCTGTTCGCCCCAATAGTTAACAAGTCATAGTTTGCTAGCAATTTTGCGTTAGCACAATGTTACTTAAAAACATTTCTACCTTCATCCTTTGACTATAAATTGGCATTACACTAATTCACCTAATGTTTGTATTTGGGACAATACGAATTTTAATAAAATATTTGGAGCGTGATTTTTGTGGTGTGGGTGGCGTGTGTGGCGATTCCATCGTATATCGGTTATCGGTGGTTACGCAAGGCAATCTTGGCCTCGAGCGAGCGCTGGGTGCATTGCCTAAGTGTGTTCTGGCCATCTGTTCAGTGTCATCTCGCAGCAGTGGAAGGGGGGAAGGGACGTGTCTGGAATAGAACTGACTGACCATATCTGGAGAGAATTGAGATGCGTTTAGTTAAAATAGCTAAATAATGTTTTGGATTGGATTGGATTGGACATTGCTTTACGTCTCATAATGCAACTTGGCTAATCGAGACGAAGGGAGGGACGTAAGGGATGACCGCGGGGGACAAGGGGTGGACAGGCCTGTGCTGGTCAGAACCACCACAAGCATATGGGGAGGGCAGGGGTTCCCCCACGTCGTGGTCGTCTCCGTCTGTGTCATCATCCGTCCATGTTGTCTTTGTCGTCGCCGTCGGGGAGGTAGTCAAAGGGAAGGGGTTCCCCGACGACGACAAAGAATGATTTGAGTATAAATGTATAGTGTGAATGTTTTAAATATAAATGTATAGTGTTGTTATGTCTTGTCTCATATGAAATCAGTATAAGTTAAATTGAAATGTTTGAATTACACTATAAGCAAAAGATGTAGGACTGATGATCATGTTAAGATACGTGAAGTCATATTCATATCGCGTCATCAGATGTTCAGATGACAAAAAGCATTCATTTTTTTATCTTCATTGGTGATGTTTTAATGGTATTGGGACTGCTTCACCTAACGCGTCAGAAGCAATATCCTCATTCGCGAGGTTGCCACTTCGATACCAGCTGCTATCCATACGAAAGGTTGTACCCGTAGTTTTCTTGGGTCGTGATCAAGAAAAATGATGGGTATGAGAGTCATCAAATGGCCTGTGGCTATTCCCTCCTGTTAATATAACGTTGACCAGGTTTCCACTTCAAAACGAATTTAATTTCAACATTCATTTTCAAGTCAAATCGACAAAAATAGTAATTAAGGCCACTGAAAATAATATTGCTAATTTGGAAATACATTTATTCTAGCCCAAAATTTATACAGAATCATAATCAAGCGAGCAAAGCGAGCGTTTCCATTTGACTCTGCCGGAAAAAATGGTCACTGGTTTTGTTTTGTTTTGTTTTGTTTGTTTGTATGTCTCACCGTAACGTTCGAACGGAGGCTCGGATCGAGTTGAAATTTGGACATCCGCAAGCTTCGTTCTCGATTGAATGCCATTAGTTTTGAGGCAAAATCGTTTTAAAAAGTTAAAAAGTTATATTTAATATTGGAAACTTAGCCCCGTGGACAGCGAACGGCGCAAATTTTATAATAAAAAATGTGCAATGTGGGTATAGCTATAGCACGTGCTCGCTTATCAACGCGTCCAACTGAGCGTTGATAAATATTGATAGCTTATAACACGTTCATGCAAAACATTATCATACCTTACTTTTATGTAATTCAAAATATGGATGTAACAATAAAAATAAAAATATACGCGACGGCACTCCTAGTATACGTTTTACTGAGAATTTAAATCTTATTACACTGGTTAAATAAAGATCAACACCTTTGATTTATGTATTGATGTTTATTCATGTATGAGATTAAAATATTCACCTAAAATATACAAAAATACGTGATTTTTTAAAATATATTTCGACGTTAGAAGACGCTGTGAGTAGGCTACGTGCCATAGATTTGACCGTATGGCAGTGATTACCTTCATGGTATGTTACCAATTTTGCGTGATCACAATGTTACTTACAAAAATTCATACCTTGATCATTTGATTAAAAAATTGCATAAAACTAATTACCGAATTTTATTCTTCATGTATCTCATTATTTATATTCTTCATTTCATCATCTAATTATTAATCTAATCAATGGTATTGAGACATTTAAATATTTTGAACAGATCATGGGTTGGCCGCATGGTCTAGCGTGGAAGTTTGTTTACTTTTTGTTTCCTGAGTGGTTACTCCACATGTCTGGCGTTCGAGGGGTTGTCTCGAGTAAACATTCGGATACGACTTTTTATTTGGGTGCTCCCTGTGTAACTACATGTGCATAAAAAAATATAGCCAGGAATCTTGACCTTATATTTCTCAGTGATAATTACTAACATATCTAAACATTCGACAACAATCCGCTAGCGTCTTACGCAACACACCATGTGTGGGAACTCCCCAGCCTCTGTAAACAGCCGAATTGACGGCATCACACGCGACACATTAGTGTGGGCTCGGTTCTTTACAAAAATTCCTTACACAACACTAACAGTGAGTTCCCTGCCTTTTATCTCGGCAACAGTGACGCAACGCAAAAGAGCCTCCTGGAGGTTGCGAGTTCGATGTACGGGTTACCGGCCACAAGTTATGAAGAAATATAATTTGGAGTCGGTTTCATATAGTGATTGCAAGGCTGCGGGCTCCTTTCAGTTTGAAGTATAATTCGCCGGTGGTTTCGCCGGTAGTGCGTTGTGCGAGGTTTACCATTGGAATTGAATAAATGATTAGCTACAGGCCCTAAATTTCATATAAAGTCGAGATTTGGCAAAATTGTGAAGGCATACTTTATTATTTTACTGTTTCGTGCGCTAATAGAAACCCAGGGCAAACCGAAGACAAAGTAATTTTCACTAGAGATGAACTGGTTTACAAATGATCTCAAAACGTTTTCAAAACTGGATTTAGTTGTTAGGCCTACTTTTAAATGGGTGGCAGTGTAGTGGGTGTATACATGACGGTTTTGAAAACAGTTTTGAAGTCAAACCCGCGAAGAATGTTTTTGACTTGAACCGATTCAAACCTAGTTTCGAAGCGTATACATAATGTTTTCAAACCTCAAAGCGTTTTTAAATAGATTTTAAAACCGAATGTATATAAGATGTTTATATCTTTCTCAAAGTTACAGGGGAGATTGACTAAAAACTACGTATTACAACTTCTACTCACATAATATGAAGCCCGCTGATCTAGCAGTCACAATACAAACTAGCAATTTTTGTTGTTGCTTTCATTATGTCTTATATGAGTATAAAAACCAATTATTTTCGCCAGTCATTTTTTTCATTAGTACCGAATACACATGTTTACAACATGTTTAATGTCGATATAAGTTCTAAGTTCATTACGATAGTATGCTCCAAGTTCTTTTTATGAGCTCTGGTAGCGAATTCTCGCAACGCTCTAAGGAGTATACTTGTTGACGGCGAAGTGTTTACCCCATAAGAAGATCCTACGCTCGCACCGTTCACCACCAGAAAGAATGCTAAAACTTATAATTTATTTTGGAAGCACTTGCTAGAAGTGCCTTTTCAACACGTTCTAAATAATAAGGACAATACGAAATAATCACGCGATAACCAGAGACGTGGTATGCATTAACAATCCATATTGCTTCTAAGAGACTACGCCTGCAGAGACACTAGAGTTAGTTCTACAGTTTTTTTTTGTATGTGATTACTTTTATTTGTTTTTCAATATTTTGATTTTCACAAAGTTTTTTTATCGTACTGAAAAAGTTAATGTTTATTGTCGGTTGAAGTTCCAAGTTCATTATAATATGTATGCCTTTGTAATTGATCGCGCCCTACAGTAAACGGCAGGAGGCCATTTACAGAGAAAAATCTTAACCCAAGGATGTATTAATAGTGTTATGAAATAAATTCACATTATGTTTTTTGGGTAATCGTATCAGCTCGCATTATATTTTGTTTTCATAAAGTGTTCCTGACAATTAAAGTTCTTATATATTTTACCGCACTGATATTTTGAGGGGGTACAGTGTCTTTTATTCATCCTTATTTTGTTCAAACTCATTTGAGAAAAAATTAAGTCATTACTCCGCTTTCTTTGGATTAGTAATTATTTTACCAGTAAAGAACATGCGGCGGAAAGTACCGGCGCGGGAAGGCACTGCAAGAGGTCGCGCCAGCGACCTCTTGTTAAAACAATTTTTTGACTTATTACACCTACATGCTTTATCCTATTGTAATGATTTTTTCACACAACCCTAATTTTATGAATTTAATATTCTGTGAAATGAAATCGCATTTTTTCGATTTTTTCTTTTTTTTAAATTACGATTAATTTAAAAAAATTAAAATTTAGTTTTTTTTTAGTTTAATTTAATTTAATTTAATAAAAAAAAATCTTTAACATAGTTATCATTTTTTCACAGAACAACAGAAAATCCGCATAACACATGGCAGCTTAATGCACCAATTACGCTCATCCAACAACGCGGCGGGACTAAAGCGTTTTCCTATAGTATAAGGACAAGGAAGTGTTATTGTGTCCCTTGTCTTAACAAGTAGAACAATATGTCCAATATGTCTTAGTATAGTTGTTTTCATATAACGATTATATTATATTACACATAACTACGGTCCCGTTGTTGGATGAGCGTAGCGAAGATTCCAGTTCACTACACTGGAGAAAAAAATCTGGAATGTTTTTTTTGTCTGTTTGTTAACACGATTCCGGCTAAACCGATATTCCAATTGCGATGAAATTATCTGGAGGCCTTCGAAATCTCTTAACTTAGAACTGCCACGTTTTTGAGAGCAATCAAAAAATTATTTCTCATTAAAATTGCAATTTTACGATTTTTTTTTATTTAAAAAAAATCTTCGACTTATAACACCTACATGCTTTATTCGATTGTAATGATTTTTGTCACAGAACCTTTTATATATTGGTGTGAAATTTGAGCGTACCTATTCGAAAAATAATTTCTCATGAAAATCGCAATTTTACGCTTTTTTTCGTTTAAAAAAAAATCCTTCGACTTATAACACCTACATGCTTTATCCGATTGTAACGTTTTTTTTTTTACAGAACTCTAATTTTATGAATTAATATATTGGTGTGAAATTTGAGCGTAATCAAAAAGTAATTTTACATGAAAATCGCAATTTTACGCTTTATTCGTTTAAAAAATTAAGCTAAAGCGTCCAACAACGCGCCTGAAAAAGCGTTTGCGAAACTTCCTTGTCAATAAAGATCAAACTATAAGTAACTGTTGAACGACATAAGAGTATACGTTAAAGGTTAGGTACCGTATCGGGGGTAGCAGGACAAGGATGTTTTATTGAAATCGTTTTAACTACATCTTTAAATTTCACGAATAATGTAGTAGAATAAATAAGGAAATTTATGTATCATCAACTTTGCCGAAATAGGAGACTATCATCAGATATGGTGTTAATCGGATTGTTAAATAAGTCATCCTTATATTGATATTTTTGGAGCGACGAACTTTTGGAAGTTATAAAATGAATTTAGTACTTCTGGTCTTCAGGTTAAGTAGAAGCGTATAACTTCTACTGTAGTGGACAATTTGTTATTATATTGTTAAGGCTATTCCAGAGCACTCTTACCGATATTTTGAAAGTAAAAGGAAAATTGCTTAAAGTTGGTTGGATGAAAGATGAATTTTAATAAAGAAGAAGGAATTTTTTTTTTTTTTTGACGGGACAAAAGCTCCATTTTGGCCATTATATGCAAATTTTGGGTCAATAAGAAAACCACAGTTCTAGGTGCAATACTTAATTTTAAGTTTTGATTTTATTTTTCAACACTCCTTTGTCTCTGCTATGAGTATAAATAACGTTTGATGTACGATTTTTTTCGTCCTCCGGTTCAAAACTCTTATTTGTGCCATGTGACAAAAACATCGTACATCAAACGTTATTTCAGAAAATTATTTTCTCTTATACTCATAGCAGAGACAAAGGTGTGTTGAAAAAAATCAAAGCTTAAAATCTAGTATTGCACCTAGAACTCTTGTTTTCTTATTGACCCAAAATTTGCATACAATGGCCAAAATGGAGGGAGCTTTTGTCCCGTCCAAATTTTTTTTTCTTTTTTATTAAAGTTCATCTTTCATCCAACCAACTTCAAGCCATTTTCCTTTGACTTTCAACATATCGGTAAGAGTGCTCTGGAATAGCCTTAAAAGGGCTATTGCCTCAAGAAATTTATTTTTCCAAATAATCTATTCTATAGCATTGCAATACACTAAAATGACCGTCTAAAAACTAGGAAGCTTTGTAAACGCTTTTTCAGGCGCGTTGTTGGATAAGCGTAATTTTTTTAAACGAAAAAAACATAAAATTACGATTTTCATGAGAAATTATTTTTCGATTGCGCTCAAATTTCACACCAATATAAAAATTCATAAAATTAAGGTTCTGTAAAAAAATCATTACAATCGGATAAAGCATAATATATAGGTGTTATAAGTCGAAGAAATGTTTTAATAGCGAAAAATCATAATAATTAAATAAAGCATGTAGGTATTATAGGTCGAAGACAAATTGTTAAAAAGGGAAAAAAAATCGTAAAATTGCGATTTTAATGAGGAATAATTTTTCGATTGCGTTCAAAAACGTGGCAGTTCTAAGTTAAGAGATTTTGAAGGCCTCCAGAGAATGTAATCGCAATTGGAGTATCGGTTTAGCCGGAATCGTGTTAACAAACACACAAAAATACAAACAGAAAAAACAAGAAAAATGAAAAAAAATCGTAAAATTGCGATTTTCATGAGAATTTTTTTTTCGATTGCGCTCAAAAACGTGTCAGTTGTAAGTCTAGAGATTTTAAAGGCAATTAAAAAATTTCATCGAAATTGGAGAATTAGTTTAGCCAGAATCGTGATAACAAACACAAAAATTCAAACAGAAAAAAACAAGAAAATAGAAAAAAGCGTAAAATTGTTATTTTAATAAGAAATAATTTTTGGTTGCGCTCAAAAACGTGGCAGTTCTAAGTTCAGAGATTTTGAAGGCCTCCAGAAAATTTAATCACAATTAGAGTTTTGGTTTAGCCGGAATAGTGTTAACAAACACACAAAAATACAAAACAGAATAAACAAGAAAAACGAAAAAAAAAGCGTAAAATTGCGATTTTCATGAGCAATATAAGTTTTCGATTGCGCTCAAAAAAGTGTCAGTTCTAAGTCCAAAGATTTTGAAGGCCACTAGAAAAATTCATCGAAATAAGGGTATCGGTTTTGCCAGAATCGTGTTAACAAACACACAAAAAATACAAACAGAAAAAAACAAGAAAAACAAAAAAATCGTAAAATTGCGATTTTCAGGAGAAATAATTTTTTGATTGCGCTCAAAAACGTGTCAGTTCTAAGTCCAAAGATTTTGAAGGTCAATAAAAAATTTCATCGAAATTAGAGTATCGGTTTAGCCAGAATAGTGTTAACAAACACACAAAAATACAAACAGAAAAAAACAAGAAAAACGAAAAAAAAATCGTAAAATTGCGATTTTTATAAGAAATAATCTTTTGATTGCGCTCTTAAACGTGGCAGTTCGAAGTTCAAAGATTTTGAAGGCCTCCAGAAAATTTCATCGCAATTGGAGTATCGGATTAGCCGGAATCGTGTTAACAAACAGACAAAAAAAAAAAAAAAGCATTCTGGATTTTTTCTCCAGTGTAGTGAAATAGAATCTTCGCTTCGCTCGCTACGCTCATCCAATTATATTAATAACTGTGATTTTACGCAAAATTTTTTTTTTTTATCCAAAAAATTTGCGAAAATTGGCATTTTGGAAAATTTCTAAATCGGCTTTAACCTGCCTCTTTTTTGTTAAACATAAATACTAGAGATCATATCAATCTAAATGGCCCCTTTATAACATCGTGTCCTGAAAGTGTGCACTATAATTATACACTCAAAAACGCAAAAATATGCATTCCAAAATCTTACTCCTTCTTGATAATCAGCATGTTTGACCAAACCACTTGCCCAAATAACAAAACCCAAAATATAGAGGTTTTACAGAAAAGGCTGTAGAGTACGTCAATAATATTCAATATCTTTTTTTAATCAAAATCCCCCAAGGTCACGGGGCATATAGATCGTCCCTATGTTATTTTTTTATGAAACCCAAAATCCAGATTTTTAAAAATCCATTCCGGCGGGATATCGAACTCCGGTCTCCGATTGCCGGTCGAGTGCTTTACCCCTAAGCTCCCGGGACGGTTAACTTCAAAAAAAGGATGTTGGTGCATTCAAGATCTGAGTAGATTGGAACAGTACTCCCAACGATTCTGCTGCCTTTAAAATGATCATCAAAAACACGATTTAGAATGTCATTTCCCCAATTTATTTCTTAGGGGAGATTTTTGTCGATGGGACCTAGCTAAAAATTTACCTAGTTTGACAAAAAAAAAATCGGGGCACGGTGCACGGAGCCAATAATTTTTCTGTTAATTATACGCGAGCGAAGCGGAGCGTTTCCATTTGATTTGCCGGAAAAAATAGTCACTGGTTTGTTTTTGTTTGTTTTTTTGTTATTTTTTGTTTGTATGTCTCGCCATAACGTTCGAACGGAGGCTTGGATCGAGTTGAAAATTTCACCATCCGCAAGCTTCGTCCTGTTTGAATGCCTTAGTTTTGTGGCAAAATCGTTCAAAAAGTTCAAAAGTTACATTAAATTTAATCGAAAGTTTTTTTATAAAACTAAACGGCGACAAAATCTGAGGTGGCCAAATCATTTAGAATGTCCTTTCCGGTAAAGAATATGTTAATTTTATTTGGATCCGATAAGTAGTGTAGAGGGAAAAATTACATTATAACATAGGAAATCGCTTAAGTCCCGCCGCGTGTTGGATGAGCGTAATTGGTTGCATTGAGCTGCCATGTGTTATGCGGATTTTCTGTTGTTCTGTGAAAAAAATCATTACTAAGTTAAAGTTTTTTAAATTAATTTAAATTTAATAAAAAAAAAATTTTAATTTTTAATTTTTTTAATTAATCGTAAAATTTTAAAAAAGAAAAACATCGTAAAATTGCGATTTTCATAAAAAAATAATCGGATTGCGCTAAAATTTTCACACGATTATATTAATTCATTGAATTAAGGTTCTATGAAAAAATCATTATAATCGCATAAAGAGGTGTTATAAGTCAAAGAATTGTTTTAAAAAAGAAAAAAACCCGTAAATTTCGATTTTCATGATAATTTTTCGATAGCGCTCAAACTTCACACGAATATCTTAATTCATAAAATTATGGTTCTGTGAAAAAAATCATTAAAATCGAATAAAGCATGTAGGTGTTATAAGTCGAAGAAATTTTTAAAAAAATCGAAAAAAAAAAATCTTTAAAATTGCGATTTCACGAAAAATAATTTTTCGTTGCTCTCAAAAAACGTGGCAGTTCTAAGTTCAGAGTTTTCGAAGGTCTCCAGAAAATTTCATCGCAATTGGAGTATCGGTTTAGTCGGAATCGTGTTAAGAAACACACAAAAATACAGAAAAAGAAATAAAAATAACAATCCGGATTTTTTTCTTCAGTGTAGTAGAATGGAATCTTCGCTTCGCTTGCTACGCTCATCCAAAAAGCTACGTTACCATGGCAACGAAATTTCGCACGAGGTTCGCACTATGCACTGCCACCTTGAAGTAATCAAAATACTATCGAGGAAGCAGTGTACTATTTGTTACCAAATAGTTCAAATAGTTTCCCAAAGAGATGATGTCAAGGTCCTCTAGATGGCGGTGGATTTTAACCGCAAAGTAAAAGTTTACCCAAATAGGCCTACCTTGCCAATAATAAATAATATTGGAATCATGGCCCCGTGGACATTGAACGTCGCAAATCTTAAAATTTACGCGTCCAACTGAGCTTTTCCCTAGTTCAAAATTTCATAACTAGTTAGCCTAAATGAAATTTTTATTTTAGTTTAGGGGTGAAACCTCTTTAACTGAATTTCTTGTTTTCCCTACCCTCCTCGTCTACACGCTCCCCCGGTGTAAGACGCGAATGCTCCCTGAAGGGGATGGTGCCTGGAAGGAGGAGCTAGGATAAATCATTCGTGTGGTCGATGAAGTGGACTTGCATGGACGATCAGCAGCTTTTGGTTCAAACTAAACGATCAATATTCTGTTACAAGTCTTTTTAATATGCAAACATGATTCTGTATTTTCTTGACATTCGACTGAAGTTATAAACAATTTCTTTGTTTCGAAGGTATTTTTTTAAGAAAGTCATGTCATCAATAGGCCTAGAGTTTTTACAACTAAGTTATCCAGGTATCAATATTTACATTTTTATTGAGGATTGCATAAAAACAAGATTTTACAACTAAACAATAACCACCCAGTTAGGAGGCGCAATATGACCTAACGGTTGAGGCGCCCTTAAACCTTGTAAACAATAATAAAACAAACAAACAGTAATTATGTTTTGTCAATGTTGGCACAATGGTGTACACACGCGGAGCTACTTACAAAATACAATTTCGAGAACCGAATATTGAATATTTATTTTCAACACACCAGTTTGTCATCCAACCTTGTGTAACGGAAAATAATTTTTGTAACTAGGAAGCTTCGCAAACGCTTTTTCAGTCGTGTTGTTGGATGAGCGTATGTTTTTTTTTAAAACGAAAAAGCGTAAAACCTTTGAGTATATATATACTCAATGGTAAACGCGATTTTCATGGGGAAAATATTTTTCGATTGCGCTCAAATTTCACACAAAATATATGAATTCATAAAATTAAGGTTCTGGAAAATATCATTACAACGGATAAAGCATGTAGGTGTTACAATTCGAAACAAATTTTTTTTAAACGAAAAAAAACGTAAAATTTTGATTTTCATGACAAATTTATTTAGTCGCGCTCAAATTTCCCCAACAATATATTAATTCATTAAATTAAGTTTTTTGAAAAAAAAACCCTTACAATCGGATAAAGCAGTAGGTGTTATAAGCAAAAAAATGTTTTAAAAATTAAAAAATTGTAAAATTGCGATTTTATAAGAAATAATTTTTGGATGGGCGCTCAAATTTCACACGAATATATTAATTCATAAAATTAAGGTTCTGTGACAAATTCATTACAATCGAATAAAGAATGTAGGTGTTTTAAGTCAAAGATTTTTTTTTTAAATCGAAAAAAATCGTTAAAATTGCAATTTTAATGAGGAATAATTTTTTGATTGCGCTCAAAAAAAGTGGCAGTTCTAAGTTCAGAGATATCGAAGGCCTTTAGAAAATTCATTGTAATGGAGTATCGGTTTAGCCGGAATCGTGTTAACAAACACACAAAAATACAAACAGAAAAACAAGAAAATCCCCCAAAAAAATTGTAAAATTGCAATTTTCTGAGAAAATAATTTTTCAATTGCGCTCAAAAACGTGGCAGTTCTAAGTCCCAAAAATTTTTAAAAGGGTCCAGAAAATTTATTGAAATTGGAGTATTGGTTTAGCTGGGGAAACGTGTTAACAAAACCCCCAAAAAAACAAACAGAAAAAACAAGAAAATCCCCAAAAAATTGTTAAAATTGCAATTTTCTTGAGAAATAATTTTCGATCGATTTTCGCACGTGGCAGTTCGAAGTTCGGAGGATTTCAAAGGTCTCCAGAAAAATTTTATTGCAATTTGGGGTATCGGTTTAGCCGGAATCCTGTTAACAGACACACAAAAATACAAAAAAAAGAAAAAAAAAGAAACATTTCCCGGGTTTTTTTCCAGTGTAGTGAAATGGAATTTTCGCTTCGCTCGCTACGTCATCACATTAGTTTGAGTTTCGATGTACGATTATTTTGTTCGCTGTTACAAAACTTTTTTTAATCTTATTTAATTTACTATCTGACACACAAACTCGTTCACCAAACATGGAAGGGCACTGATGTGTTAAAACAATACACTAAATAAATTTTAAAATTAAATTTGGCACTGGCACAAAACTCTTATTTTGTACCCTTTTGAGAAAAAGTTCATTGAACGTTCCTTTATTTATAAAATCATGTTCCCTTGTACAAAGATGGGTGTGTGTAACAACATAGATGAAATTTTCGCTCGAAATTAAATTTTGCACCAAGGTTCCTGTTTCACCATGGCATAAAATGACCTTTTTTCACCCTTTTCTTAAGCGCTATTTAATTCCTCTCTCATTAATTGACAAAATTGTCCCACTGTTTTAAAGCATCCATCACCATTTTGCATCATCATCTTTTCAACAATGTTCATAATATTTATTTCATACTGTTGTTTATATTGTAATATAGTAAATATTGTTGTAAACATGTACTTTGTATTGATTAATGATAAAATACGCATGGATCCCGTGGCCCTCCATACTAATTGGCCAGCTGTTATAATGATGAATTTATATAATACTAGACCTCCACAAAAAAATTGTATTTATATTATTTTACCTTTATATTAAAAAGTTCCTCTTTCATTCAGACAACTTTTCTGCCGTCTTCCTTTGTTTTTAAAATATCGTTATTTATTTTAATGAACAAATAGCTGCTTTTAACAATATTGGAAAATAAATTGTTATTTTTTAATATACGGAAATCAATCCAGGTAGACCTCTATTTATTTTCATTTAATCAATACACCTATGGGAAGTGTTTCCCGGTTAATGAAAATTGAGAAAAAAATTTTGACTTGTTACACGGGTCCATAAAAAATTTACTGCCAAAATCAAGCTTTGAGCATGAATCACGTAGTCCAGTTTGAGAGAAAGTAAGTCCGTGTGTTTTTGTGAGGGAATACTTTTTATGATTAAAATTTCCTGGGAGTAATTTTCAAATTCTGGTGTTTGGCCGCCCTCTTGGAAAAACTGTGTGCGTTTGGACATGCAGGCAGGGAATGAAGAGCTACGATTTTATACGAGGAAAACGCCAGTCGTTCTGAGACGTGTGAGCGACCCATGTGTTGAGTACCCGGTATAAATTTTTTTTTCTCCTCCTACCTAAGGCTGGATTCAGCATGGGTCTTTTCTCCCTATAGCCTGTCAGGCTAGAATGGCTTATTATGACCTTACAATTGACGCGCCCTTGTACCAAATAAACTCAACACATGACTCGCTCACTCGTCTAACAACGACCTTTGCGTTTTCCTAGTTCAGTATTTGGCCATATTCATCTTGTATATTATAATGTCTAAATTATTTTAATTTAACTTTTAGCTCAATAAGTGCACAATTTTAATTAATTAGTCGAATATTATAAAAATATAGCGGTGAAGACGATTATCATTTTATTTTATTTCATTATATTTTTAAAATTAATATTACAATTAAAATCAAAAAATTTTATATAAACATGGAGCCAACTACATGTCCCTTAATTAAAGCTTATACTAAATAATAATTGTAATTGAGAACAATGTGAACAAGCAAAAACATTTTAGTGATAATTACACAGGGAGCGCAGCGACTTCGTCTTAGCAATAAAACGACGACGAAAAATCAACTCAAACGAGACATTTTCTGTTCCTGTCTGTATGAGAGATTGTGTGAGTTAGTGTGTGAGTGAGTAAGTTCGCTCCCAGAACTGCCGAACCGCTGACCAGATTGCGCTGAAACTTTTAACAGACGTCCGGGACAAAATATTTAGGGCGCTGTTTAAAATTCAGCTATTTAAACGCACAAGAAATACAATTTTGAGAAAATTGGACCAGCAATGTCAATTGTTTAAAATTTTCCCCCATGTAAAAAATCATGGTTGTAGCCATGGTTGTGGGCACAGACTGGACAACAAACAATTTGAAGTAAATACTAGGAAAATGCCAAAGTCGTGTTAGACGAGTGAGCGAGTATGTTTGAGTACCCGGAAACATTTGCATCCCTAGCTAATAGGCTAGGGGGGAAAGACATAGGCCCTATATGCTGTCCCAAAATTCAGCCTTAGGTATAGGGGAGGAAAATGAATTTTAAAGGGGGACTCAACATATTATGGCTCGCTCACTCTTCCAACAACGACTTTGGCGTTTTCCTAGTAGTATAAATCAGTCTATGTTTTTTTTGTGAGGCTCGTTGTTTTTAAGATAAAATTTAAGCAAAAACAGATTAAAATAATAATTAATATGATGATGATGTACATCAAATTTAAAAAAAATAAACATACACAATTTTATCAATCTGAGGACAATTTATTAAGAAAAGCTTTCTAAACTATGCAATCATACCAATTTTGTGCAAGAAAGCTCAATTTACCCATTAATCTTATAAACAATCTCACAATCGTTTTTAATGTATTAAAAACAATACAAAGTAGCAAAGTCACTTGAACGTGTTTATATGGCCATAATAAAAATGAGCAGTTACATAAAGGTGCAGTGTGACGGATGTTCGCAGATAAAGCTTTTTGTTGACGATCTTGAAACTGCACTGTTATTTGTATAGCAGATCTGGATATCACTTGTTAAAAGTGACCTTCCACGCCATGTTTTATTCTTGAGTGAGACTTGTTTGTTTGTAGGCCTTCTCATGGAATTTTTAAGGTCTTATCATCGAAATAAAATAAAAGTCAGAACAATGAAATAGTTATAATTGTAGCGTTATCACGTGACAGGAAAATTTCAGTCTATTTTATTAATGGTAACGATTTGGAATCAATTAATTTTATGATTAATATAGTATAGCTAGTAAATTTGTCAAAAACATGATTAAAAATATTTTTGTATTGTCTTTGTAATTGGATGAGCGAAGCGAAGACTTCAATTTCACAGACCCCCAAAAATTTACCTCGGGTGTTTTTTTTGTTTTTTGTTTTTTTGTTTTTTTGTTTGTTTATTTGTTTGTTTGTTTGTTAACTCTCTACCAGGCAAACGGCATATCCGATCTTGATGAAAATTTGACAGGACCTTCGAAATCTCTGAACTTAGAGGTGTATTGTTTTGGGTACAATCGAAGAAATATTCTCATGAATATCGTACTTTTACGATTTTTTTCGATTTTAGTGCGACATTTCGTGACATTTGGGTAATTCTGACCAAACGGGTGGGCTACAACGTTCATATTATACATGGACATTAAGGTTATGGTGATGTAGTACCTTTTGAAAGAAAAGTTGAAAAAGTAGCCAGAATCTATAGAAATAAAGCTTTAATATAAGTTTTTTGATTTTTTGTGCGATATTTTCGTGCCATTTGGGCAATTCTGACCAAACTGGTGGGGCTACAACGTCATATTATACATGGACATTAAGGTTATGGTGATGTAGTACCTATTAAAAGAAAAAGTTTAAATAGTAGCCAAAATCTATAGAAATAAAGCTTTTAATATAAGTTTTTTACGGAAAATAATACCAATTGACAGGTAACAAAAGAAACTGACAAAAATCAGCTACAATGCGTAGGTAGCAAAACAAAGAACTTGCAAAAGTAAATATAACCATGCAAACTAAACATTTTTAAAAGCTCATCCATCAACGCGGCGGGACTTTAGCGTTTTCCTAGTCATAAATAATAATTTAATACAAAACGACGACCTTATTTTCTTCAAAGTTTTTTTTTTACGTTTTTTTTATAATGATATCGAATTTGTTTAGGCATTAGGTAGTCTAAAGGATTATGAATTGATTTTTCAATTATGAAAATTAGCCGGGGTATCTGGTGTTTGGGATTTGGATGGGTTTTATTTTCATCAATGTATCATTTTAAATGTCCAATGGGGTTTGTTTATTGCAAAGTTTCCGTATGGGTGGATGTTGTTAGCATTACGGCATTACCTTAGGGTTGCCAGACGTCATAACATACATAACTTTCAGGATCATCTAGATTGTAGGGGCTGTGTCCCATCCGTGCCCCGTTTTGTTTTGTTCGGGATAAATATGCTCTCCCGGCTGTATTTTAATAAAGCAGCCAAAAATATGATAAATTTACCTTTTTAAACAAATTAAAACTTTTTTGAAACAATTGAAAATATGATTCATCTTAATTATAAGTAAAAATAATGGTATTATTTTCCATTAGAAGGTCTACGATTACCAAAGCAATAACGCGATGCAAGTCTGAATGTTTATTACAGTATTACAGTATCGTGGTTAAAAAAAAAGTAAAATGTGTATTTGAAAAAGCAAATATATAAGCACATTTCCTCCCCCAGTCCCGAAATTTTAGAATTTACACTGGCATCCTAGACATACTTAATTTTTTTATCCCTATTTTCCACCAACAGGGACAGGCCTGGTGCTGCTAAGACCCCGTCGAAATCAACTAGACAGATCTGACAATCCGTTTGATCTTTGGTTTCAGCACAACGATGTAAACCCTGGCATAAAATATAACAGTCAAGGGCTGGCCTGGAGATAAACGTTCGTTACCTACACTATTTGTAAAGTTTAAAAAAAAAAACATTCTAGTATATAATGGAAGCCAAATGCAACCCAGATCGCATTTTACATCCAGCTGTTAATCCCAAATTATTTATTAGTGCTTATCAAAATATTATTGGAACAATTTTTTTGGGGGCCCAAAACATAATTCAAATTGGCCATTTACTACGATACACGTATCGGTGTGGAAAAACAAATCGTTTCGATGAGCAGTTTTAGAGAGAATAGACAACAAATAATTAGCCCCGCTCACAAACCACTGCCTGACTCCAAACAACCGTCGATACGGCTATGTGATTGGCCGAGGCCGGCAAGGGACAGGCTGGATTGGTCAAGTTTGTTTGGATTCAGCTCTGACGTCACCACTAAGTCCCAAAGAAACAGATTGGCCTAAATAGAGTGAACAACTTTTTTATGTTTGTTGGCTAAGCTAATCCTATTTTCGCCAGTGGGGGAAATCTAACCATTTTTCGGGGGGTTACTTTTTCAAGATTTTTTTTGAAAACTTTCAAAGGCCCAAAACACTTTAAAAAAATCGACAAAGGGTACAAAAGTTGATGGTATAATTTTTGGCTAAGCAATCAAAATCAGGATCTCAAGGAATTGGCCTAAATGGCGCTGAAAAAGCATGAGGTAATGGAAAATTGGTCTGAAATGGCGATCGCTCCGTCCCCCGCCCCCTATATCCGCCACTGATTTCAGCAAGGGTGCCCATATTTTAGATACCAGGACGAGGGGGGGGGGGTGAGGAATTTTTATACACAATCCAATTCCACAATGAGGAAAATAACAGCGGTTGGTGAAGCGATATCACTTTTACTGTTTTCAGACTACAGAACCGAAATGGCCGTTTTTTTATGGAACTTGAAGTGTATTTTTCTCAATGATTGATGAATTTTGAAATGTGGATTTTACAACAATGCTCTCCCCAACACGGCAGTCAAACTTCGAAATATAAATACATTTTACGTAAACACAATCATGGTACGCTTTGAACAAGTGGGTAAATTTAAAAAACGACATAAAATACATTTTTAAAGATAATATATTTTGTTTCAAGCATTGAGTGTGCCCCCATGATAATTTGACTACTCATAGAAAAAAAGCTCTGGTTTGTTTTAGTGTTTGTTAGCTCTCTACCTGTCAAACTTGTAACGGTTCTTCTGATTCTGCTGAAAATTTCAGGTAACCTTCGCCTTCGGAATCTCTGAACTTAGACATGCCACGTTTGGAGCACAATTAAAGCAATATTTTTATTAGTTTCTTTGTTTAGTTTAAGGGCGCGTCAACCGTTAGGTCAAACGCAAACCCCGGGTCCTGTAGGGGATGTGGGGGGGGAGGACAAACTCATACTGGACAAAACGATAGTCTCGGGCAGGGGAAGGGGGTTTGATCGTCGGGTGGTCGTCAATGGAAAGTAAGGGGGTACCCGACGACGACTGCCAGAGCTTGATGAAACTATACTCCCCACTACGTTCAAGATTTCTTTAAAAAATCCCACAATATTTGTAATGTTCTTTTAAACATATATTTGTTTGTACTGAGAGCAGCCGTTTGTTCGTTACTGCACAAAACAAACTCGAAACAAAATAATAATAATTCATTAGACTCATTCCTGAATCGATTTCTGTTTTAAAAAACAAACAAAAATACGGGTGCAGCTGAAAAGTAAAATACATGGTTATTGGATGGCGTACGCCCCCCTAAATTGAATGAACGCACGGACTCCAAGCTATTGCCTCGCATCGCATCGTGCGGGCGCCTCTAGGCTCTGCTATGTGTACTCTAGTGTGTTTGTCTGTTATCTCCCCGACCCTAGAGTTCTTTACGAGAACAGCATTTATAGTTTTGTGTGAGTATGCCCCGTTCCGATTTTATAAAAAAACCTTCAGTGGGAGTGCATCGCGTCGAGAAAAACAGACGGAAGCTCGCGTGTGGCGACCTTGCAAAACTCGCGTCGTAAGCTTGACCTTATTGTTCGGGAAGACTCTACCTATAAATACTAAGTGCTGTCAGTTATTCTAGGGTTTGCAACCATGCTGCTTTCCCTGTTCTCATGGGGACGGCTCGCAAGTGTCAACATCGTAGCTCTGCTCGTCTTTGACGGACAGGGAAATCCGTAGTAAATTGTGTTTAATAGTTTTTTTCGTGCGTTCATTTTTTTTGATTGATTTTAAACCTTTTTGAACACAGTGGCCCCCAAGAACAAAAGTTTTTAAATACACTCTCATTGAAATCCCCCCAACAATTTTGGTAAGTGTTGTTTAAATTTCTGGTTTTTCGTTTTTACCCCTTCCCTACAATAAACGAAACTTTTTTAAAAGACCCCCAAGCCTTTTTACACACTCAAAAGTTTTGCGATAAAATCAAAGGAACTACAGTCTACACCACCGTATATATTTTAGTTTACTCTTGTCTTAATTTTTCTAATAACCTTTATGGGGAAAATTTGACCTTACAGAACATGAATGTCTTTTTTTGTTTTGTGTATCTCATGGGTTTTTTTTTAAAGGGGGGTTACTCCCCAAAATTTTTTGGTTTTTGGCTTTTTTCTAAGAAAAATAATTTTGCAGGTTATTTGCCTGTACAATCAGGTGGTTTTTTAGATATAAAATCATCATTAAAAAAATTTTATATTATGTGTTTTTAAAAAAAAGCATACAAGAACCCAAGCCTATTGTAGACCTACAATCCATCGCTTGCTATAGACCAAAAATCCCCCAAATTTTCACCGACGTTTTTAACTGTATCCCAGCCAAACTTTGCGCTTTAATTGCAACTTTTCCCCTTTTTGGACGATGGCCCATTCTTTTGGTTTTTGGTAGTTATTTTTTGAATGCGCTAAGCCGAACTTGCAGTACAAAAGCTATGTGATTTCAGATTTTATAGTGCGAAAAATGTATTTTTTTTTATAGACCACCGCACCTACATTAGATAGGCCTCCTTCAGCCCTTTACTTGTAGTACTTGTGACTTTTTAAAAGATTTTTGTCTTTATTTTTCTTTTTTTTGTATGCGGATAATATTCATTAGTTAAAAACACTACATTGGAAAAAGAGTAAGCGTCTCAGAAGGTTTTAGAACGTTATAATAATAATAATAAGGCATATGGGGGCCCTAAGGTTGCAATGTTGCACTAACTGGGGAAAATGAAGTCGAAGAGCGTAAATCACATCGAATTGATGACTTAAAACTAAAAAACGTTTCCTTTGGGGGCCCAAAAACCCTTTTGCGAACTAGGGTATGCCTAAAGTTGGGTTGGTGGATGAGCTTTTTTTGGTTTATTAATTAGTTCATATCGTTTTTGTCATTGTAAAACCTTAACTATACTTTTTGAAAATTTTTACACATTCAGTTTTAATTTTGATGGTGTTCCCAACGAATAATACATAAATGGAATCTAGACGAATGAACCCAAAAACTTGATTTTCTTTAGGCCGTAGAAAATTTTTTATTATATTTAAATTGTATTACACATATTTTTTGTAAAAAACTGTTGAGATCTATAAATGCAGCAAGTCAGCAACATATCAGAATTAAAAACTAAAAAATTTTTCCGTCGGAGGTTATAGTTGACAAAGGGCCCCCCCTACCCCGGTTATTGGGAGAAAATTTTTGGGGGGAAATTTTGGATCCATTAAAAATGGAAAATTATATTAGAACTTTAAAAATTCTGGAAGTATGGACAATTATGATTATTTATATTTATTTTTTTTTATTAGGCTTTAAGATTATTATTTGTATATGTATTTTTTTATTTAATTAATTTTTTTTCAAAAAATCTTATTTTTAAAAAAATTCGAACCCTTTTTTTCGCCTGCAAAAAAGATGAGCTTTCCAAATTTGCCCCCATCCATTTCTAAAAAGAGTTATTCTGGGGGGAAAAACTAAAAAAAATCACACTCGTCTTAAGATTTTAGACAAACAAACAAATCTTGGTCAAAACAGCGGGCGAAAAAAAAAAATGGTTTTCTTAATTGTTTGGTAGCACGGCCAATAAAAAAAGCCCACAGTCACCATAAGAAAAAGCTTCTGCCTCTTACGCCACGCATGCTCAGTAAACTGCAGAGACCCTGCTTAAAGCACTCGGATCTTCCGAGCACTTTTTGTTGTTACGCAGGGGTGGAGAAAAGCTAAATCTAATCTCTGAAAATTTGGGAATTTGCACCAAAATCAAATTTCGTGATTTTTTCCACTTTTTGGCTTTGGAAACTTTTCTACCCCAAAATGTTTCATTATTGGCGCGGAAAGGGTTTATAGGATTTTCTAATTTTTTTTTCCGGGTTTCTCCACACTTTTTTTTTTTTGTGGTTTCCTCAAGTGAAGAGACTTCAATTTTTTCATCGCACCGTATCTCGTTGCTTTCGTCAAACCCCGCAACTGCAAACAAAACCCAATTTTCCACGGCTTCAGGGGTCCCAATGCTCCACTCAAATCAACTAACACACAGACAACTAACCTAAAAATGAAGCTAAATTTTTCCTTTTCAAAACCCCAAAAATTTTTTCCACTTTTTCACCACTAAACATCGTTCCATACCATTCAACTTGAAAAAAAAACGAAAATTCATTCTGTCATTCGCACATAGCCTACTTTTTTATACAAACAGTCCAAGTGCATGTGTTGTGAAAAAAGGGGACCCCAACCGAAATAATATTTATTTCGGTTCGGGGTTTTCGGTACAACATTATTTTTTCGTTTCAGTTTTCGGTTCGGGTTTGACCTTTTAAAAATAACGGTTCGTTCGAACCGTTTTTAAAACCCGGTCGATTTTGAACCGTTTTTTTTAAAAAGGTTCGAAAACCGTTATTTTATTTTACGTTTTATAAGGGAAAATATCAATAAAGTAGCATTTTTTTTTTTTTTAAAGTTTTAAAAAATTTGTAGGGGATAATTCTAACATTAATTACCGAACAGCCCCATCTATATCAATTCCCCCCCATATATATATATATGTCCAAAAACCCAAAACCCGACCAAATCCCACATTTCACAATTTTCCTCAGCCTCACTAGTCCCTCCTCATCCAAATCAGGCTGTTCTGTAGAGGCCCGAAAATGAGAGACTGAATAATTTAATACGGGACTAAGGCAATCAATGAGTTCGTGACGGGGGTTTGTCTATTCATTTAAAACCCCTTACTAAAACTAAATTAAAGTGACCTTAATTTGATTTCCACGGTTTTAACAACATTTATAAAGTCGGGGGGTTTTTTTTTTATGAAAAGGGGGT
>JAMZAV010005701.1:0-97010 GCA_024449915.1 Sweltsa coloradensis
CTGCGTTGGCGTTTCCAAGACTCCCTGTGCAGGGGAGTATCAAAATCGTTTTCCCGGGGAATGCGTCCCCTGGTCGGAGGGACCACCTACTACCCCCACTCATGCGCGTTTGCCAGGGCGGGGGGCCGGACTTGTAGTCCACAGTGAGTAGGGAGATGGGCGCCATCTTGATTCCATCCTGTCCCTGATTTCGGCGGAGAGTCGGACGGACTTCTGAGCCGACTTTTGAGGCTGCCCAACTAGAGGCACTCCAGCACTTCCCGAACGGGTCCGCGCTCCTCCAGAAAAACGAGTAAAACTCCAAAAGTGGACCGTCTATGCCGGGGGCCTTACCTTTGTTCAGGACCCGTGCTTCTGTGAGTTCTTGGTGGGAGAAGGCGATCGAAACCTCACGTTAAGCGAGAGAGTTTTTGGGCAAGGACCCGTACAAGGGAGATTCCTCCTCGATGCGAGGGGCATGGCACTGTAGGGGCAGGGAAAAATGCCGCCTTGCAGCTGTGCAGAGAGAGGACCGTCCGCACGATTCGCCCCTCAAGCAAGTTGTTTCAGGGCTGAATTTCGGTGCCATTCCCCGCCAGATTTGGAGCCCCCGGGACTATCTACTGAAAGTAGCTGGTCATATCGAGAGTTTGCCAACACTCCCCGCCTTTTTTCGCGCGTACCCTCGCGGACCTGCTCGTTCGCGCGAGCAAGGCGGCCGTGGTTTTTCCCCCGCAAGCAGGGGATCGGAACGTTCGTCGACTCGTCGCTCCAACGGACGAAAGTCTCGTTGTTTAGCTGTCTGCCAGTCGAACAAATCTAATTCGGGGTCCCAATCTCCTGCTTAGACGTCCCACCATGGTGGAGGGAGGTGTAGAGCTGGCGACGGGCCTAAAACGAGAAAAAGGGAGCTCGGCATGCAACCCCCAAAAGTCGGGTCTCAAGGAGGGCTTATCAAATCCCCAATAGGGAGAGAAAAATTTGGGGCTTTTTTTTAGAGGAGGGTTTGAGCAGGGCCGGGTGAGGGGAAAAACGAAGGAAAGACCTTCCTTCCGTACCGTGGTGTCTTCGGGAGGGGCGTAAAAATCGATGCGTGAAGCGCTGTGAAGGGGCATTACCGACAAAGGGTGTTCCGGGTTCGACGGGATAAAACTCCCGCCACAAATCGGAGAAGTCTGCCGCCATACCATGTCTCTGAGCGATTTCTAGCGTGGTACCCTCATTGCCCCCCAGACCTGTCGATATTGGGATTCAACGTGCATTGAAACCCCCCCCGACAGGAACTGGGGGGGGCGTCGGCACCGCCATGCCACAAATCGCGAATGTTCCTCGAGGGGGCCCTAACACATCAGAGCCACGTGCTGGTCTGAGGCACATAAATGGATATAACATGGAGCAAAACCGTTTGTGGCGGGAATCCCCAAGAGAAGTTCTTAAAAATAGCCGGGGTACAAAATTTGTGAGCACGGACACCAACTTGGCGCTTGCAAAAGTCGTAGTAGTTCATTGTTATTTACTTTTTTAACCTTGGCTGTTTTACATTTTATAGGAAAATCATTTATTAATAAATTATAGTAAAAATTTGCATTTTGATATGAAAATAAACTGTTTCAAAAAATATTTTGTTGAAAAAGAAGGTCAAATGTGCACGGAAACCGTTCGTTCCCCCTCTTTTTCTGGGGGCCATCATGGGCGGAAACCAACAATCAGGCAAAAAAATAAAATTAAAATACTTTGTTAATCATAATAAAGCAATAATGAAAAAACAAAGAAAAAGAAAAATCTTTAAATAAAAACTTATAAAGGAAAATTAACAGTACACAAACACCAGACAATAACCTACAAATAGTAGAAAAAATCTTTTTTTTTTTTGCTCTTTGTTCATTATCTTGCTTCAATTTTACTTTTAAATTGTAAAATTTCCGGGATCAGTAAACGGGCTTCAAAATTCAAAAGAAATTGAATTCCAATAGGATCCGCCTCTGTCATAAATGACTTTCTAAATGTTTCAAAAATTTTAAATCTAGGAACTTCCAAATGAGTTTATTAAAGTAAAATTTCTATCACGATCAAAATTTTTTTTTTTAAAAATATTGGGAAATACCAAAAAACATCCTTTTAATACTTTGTAGTATTTCCACACGCTTACTTCATCCTCTCCTCAATCGGAAACATCGACTGAAAATCTTGGCTCGGGGAAATAAACAAACAGAGGGTAAATTTCTCTTCGGGAGTACAAAATTCAGTAAAGGTCTTACTCCCAAACCACTAAGAATAATAAAAAACAGAGTAATATAAGAATCTACAAGTTCCTAAACATTCTCTCTTTACAAACCTCTTCATTCTACTTATAATTTCCCAAATTGCTGATATACTTTATTACCCACATATTCTAATTTTTCTTAAATTTAAAATTACAATCTAAAAAAAACCCCAAGACTACCTCTAGAATTAATTTCCCATTAAAATTTTTAACGTAAAATGATTATCATTCGCTTCTATCATTACCTTATGAAAAAATCAAAAAATTTGTTTTGCTAAAATTTAAAATTCAATTCCTGATTTTTTAAAACCAATCATCCTCCCTCTTTAGAACTTCTTGAAGACGTCTTACGATCTCTTCGACATCCCACTTCAAAATAAAAGTTTAAAGTCATCAGCATATAAGATTAAAATTGATGCCTCCCTTATAGTAATTATTCTAATAAAAAATAAATACGGGTCCAAATATTGATCCTTGGGGTACCCACAAAATATTTTGAATACTTTTGAACTTTTTTTTTGCAAGATTTAAACTTTTTCTTTTTAAAAAAAATTCCCCCAAAAATTGTAACAATAAGGACTTCGTTATCCTGGTTTTTAATTTTATTAAAAAGGTAAAAAAGGTATGAATCAAATGCTTTCCAAAGATCAACAAAGACAGCTCCAACCTTACCTTACGTTTATAAACCCTTTTTTTGAAAAAATCTGTAAATGCTAGGGGCACTTTGTTTTGCCTACCTTTCCTAAAACCCATGCGGGTTTTTGATTTAAAACCCTTTAATGCATCCACTTCTGTAATACCTCTTTTTAAAAATTTTTTCAAAATTTTTCCCCCTAAATTGGGAAGATTTTGGATATGGTCGATAAAATTCCTATCACTTTTTTTTTTCCTTTACCCTTATAATAGGCGTTACCCTTGCCAATTTCAGCTGTTTGGGGAAAATCCCTACAAAAAAGAAATGGGAAATTAGATACGCTAAAAACCGCTATTGATGCGATTTTTTAAAATCTATGCATAAAATTCTTAAATTTTGAAATCTCTTGAATTGTTGAAGCCACCTAAACATACTCTTGCTGGCCATATCCTACTTTGTTGTTGCTGATCGGCTGGGAGCCTGGGGAAATAATGAACTGTTTCACCTAAATATCTCATTTGTAGCTCTTGTGGGAAAATCGACTCTTTGCATGCGGGAAAAAGGGGAAAACTGATTTCGAAGATTTTTTTAGGATTTGCAGGTTTTTGAAGAACAACAACAACAAAAAAAAATTGATTTCCCAAATATTTATTTAAAAAAATTTACTGTAAAAATTATTTTTAATAAATCTATTGATTCCTCTTTTAAAAGTTTATTATTATTCTATTTAAAAAGGCCAAATGGGTCAAATAGGCCAGTTTTAAAAAACTTTTCCCAAAAAGTTAGGGTTGACGGAATCAAACGCTCGTTTAAAATCGAAAAATTTAGAGCATAACTTTAATAACCCCTCCTCAATAACTCCTCGCATTATGAGTAGGGGTTTCATTTCCTAGTACTTTAGAACAGACATTCCTAAAACTCGGGGGAAATGTTCTTAATCATTCTGATCTTTTGCTCCCCCGTCTTCCCCCACCAGGGAGGAAATGGCTGCATAATTTCCATTGTATTTGTTGCCTTACAGTGGCTACTACTATGTTTTTTTAAAGTTCAAGATGTTTTTTGCACCGACAAAATTACTTAGGGTGAACACCCTGGATTTTCTTCAGGCCTCTTCTCGACGCAAAGGGGTTGTTCTGTCCGTCTACGCATTGGACCACACATCTCACCCAAATACCTTCTAAGAGGCGAAGATCCACCCCTATGTGAGCAGTGGGGGGTGAATTTGAACTTTTAACACATTTTAGAATGTCCCCACACATGGACGGAGGTAATTTTAAACTAAAACCTAATTTAAAAAAAAATTTTATCTGATGAATCAGAAAATTTAAAACAAATTTTTTTAAATATCTAAAATCATAAAAGCTGTAAAATAAATTTAAAAATTAAAACCATCCCTAAAGAGAATCGGCACAAATAACCTTAATGTTGTGTGCCCAAAAACCCAAATAATAACAACTAATTTAAGGGGATGTTACTTTTCAGGTGTAAAACCTGTAACTGCAAACAAAAGATGATTTCCCAAGCTAATTATTTTATAGCAAATTAAAACGCCGAAAATTAAACTTGCGATTGCCCTAGATTTTTTTTTGCGCGACATTGTCTTATCAGGCCTAAGGTTCTTGTCCTTAAAGACGAACTTGACCAAACATGTTCGGGTTTGTTGGCCTTGAAGAAAGGGATTTGAAGGTGGTCTCGTCGCCTTCCTCTTCGTGTGCTTCTGTTCCTCGGAATCTGGCACCACCCTGTCAGTGGTGTGAAAACAGGTTCAAGAATCTGTCAGCGTACCCTATTGTTTTGTACACTCGTGGGATAACGAAATTTTTGTATCTTGACTAGGGTTTCTGTTCAATGGGATGGGGGGGGTCTCTCTCTCCAGCGTGGAGCCCCGTGACCAAGCAGGAAAATTCGTAATGCGATCGCTCAGATTTGCTGATACATTAAAAAGGGTAAAGTAGCACAGGTACAAAATTTTTAAAAAATATGCCTTGTTGAAAATGTACCATACTCCTGGGTGAACGTCAAATTTGACAAATCTTGAAGATTTTTGTTTTTTTTTTTTTACGGGCCCGGCTGTTTAGCACGAGCTTATTTGTGGATTGACTCTTTTTAATCCACGCCTCCGCACATAGGCCGCCCCCTCATTCAATCTTCCAACTTTCCCTTGGCGTCAGCTGGACGGAATGGAAATGGCCATGGCTTTCTGCTGAGTTTTTTGGTGTCAGTACTTCCATCGTAAAACTCTATGGCACATCTGCTGGCGTTTTCCGGGGAGGGTTAACTGTATAAAACCACAATGTTCATATTTAAATTATTGGGCTACTGGGAGTGTACAATGCAAAAATCAAGTTACCAGGAAATAAAAAACAACAAATTTAAATTAAAAAATATAAAACCTCAAAAACTGCCTGTTAATTTTTAAAAATTTTAACGCGTGCTCTGAAAAGGGTGTGACGTCAGCGTGAGATGAGAGCGTGCACAGTCACAGTGCTCTATTAAAATTGGTATACTTTTAGGTAAAGCTTCATGTCCCATGCTTTTTTTTTTATCAAACCTCCCTCACAGTTCACTTTTGCCCTGTGAACCCTTCAGCTGGCATCACGGTATATAATTATTGTTAAAGAGTTTCCCAAAGTCCTCGGGGATTTCGTCTAAAAAAAAACCTACCTCCCCGATCAAGTACATTGTCATCCACCTTTTTCAAATGGGCTAAAAAAACCCCTCGTAGTATTTAGCACATTTTCGACTCATTTTAAGTTTTTGCTTTAGTTAGGTTTTGTTTATGTTTAGAAAAATGTAGCATGCAAGCATTTTTATGTATAACTAAGGGCTTACTTAAAAAAAGCCTGGGTTACCTCTATATATAAATTGCTACTGCTTAAAAGGGCCACACTACACATGTAATGTTCATTCAAACAATTTTTTCTGAGCCTCGCGGCTGCTGGCTGAAAAACGATTGATTTGTTTTTTTTTTACAGCAGCGAGTTTTTTTTGGGCCCCAAAGTCTCGCCATCTTTTTATTTAAAAAGAATCGGCAGCTGTTGCGTTTTTTCTTTTTGTTCGATGGGCCCTCAAATTCCAAATCGCAACCTTTTCGGGGTTTGGGCCCTGATTAAGGGGTTTTTTTTCCCTGAAAATTATGGCTACTCTGGGTCGTCGTGGGGAACTTTCCCCCTTCCCTTTGACTACCTCCCCCGACGGCGAGACAATGACAACACGGGCGGAGAAAAGAAACCCCGACGCAGGGGAACCCCCGCCCTCCTCTATGCTTGTGGCTGGTTCTGACTACACAGGGCCCGTCCACCCCTTGTCCCCTCGCGTCTCCCTTACGCTCCCCTTCGCCGATTGCCAAATTGCAAAATGAGACGGTTGTTCGATGTAGTGTCCCCTCTGTGTGCGTTATGATACTCGGGGGTCGCAAGTCATCATTCGGATCGTCGACTTCTTCTTCCAAACACCGCCACTATCTCGTCGTCTGTCATTTCTTCACACCCGGTTTCTCACATGTCCCTTACCCATCCTCCTGTCATCCTCGTAACATTATCGCACCTGCTAGCTGGGGAAACCGCCCCGGAATGCGCGCGTGCTGGTTCTGACTGTTCGTTGGGGGTCTCGTTTTCTATTCGTCCTCCATTTTTATCGAAACCCACCCATTTCCTCCCTTGTGGCTTTAGGCCTAGGCCACACTTACGGTCCGTAAGGCTTAAAAAAGCTATCCAATTTTTTTTCGCTAAAAAAAGTCTGGCGCCTGCGCAACACTTTTAGTACAATAATAAAACAAAAGTAAAACGTTTTAAAAAAGGGTAAAGGGCCCTGGGCTAATTTTTGAAAAAAAATTGAAGTTTTACGTTTCGTCAGTCATTTTTTAAATAGCAGCGTCACTGCCATCGTAATCACTGACCGTTTTAGATTGCAGTGCTTTTTTAGTTTCCATTTGAGCCGCCCTCAGCGCGCAGGCGTTAGATTTCGTTTTGGGCTTGGGAGTAGGGGACCTCCCCAACGGGGAAACTTCTTTATCGACCTGGTTCCCCCTGTATCGGTATTTTTGGGCTTTCTCTTGGCAGTACTGTTGTGTAAAGTGTGTCGTTTTAAATTGCTTCGCCCTATTGCTAAGAATGTTTTAACCCCAAATATAAAGATTGATTATCGAGCAGTTGAAAAATGAACATCCATTTGCAAATTTTAACTGATGCAGCAAAAATAAGGTGAATGTTAAAAGATTTACTTTAAAAAATTTGTTATTTCACAAAAAACGGTATACGTACGAAACTTTTTTTGCTTTTTTTTCTTTGGAAACGGTTAAAAATCCCCCAACAAATTGCAGCAGCGTTTTAAAGGCCCTCCTTAAATTACTACCTCCTAAAAGACTGGGAACGCGACGTGGAATAATATTAAAAAAACTTAGGAATTATTTAAATATGTAAAAATTTTTTTTTTTGCTAACACAAACAACCTTTTCTAAAAAAAAGCCTTAAAAATTTTCCCACCCTCTTGTTAAAAGGGATATGATCTAACTTGTTGGGGGGCATATTTAAACCCCTAAATTTTTTGAAGATTTGAAAAAAAAAAATTTAAAAAAATCGGGCCCAAATTTACTCCTGATACAATTTTTTTTTGGTTGGTGACCCTCACGGGCGGCGTGACGTAGAGGTGGTCTTCCTCGCCTGGGTTTCCCGGGGAAAAACTGGCGACCGCGCGCGAGCGAGCGCTGCAATGGGCGGCATCAAAACCAGTTACATAGTTGATTGATGTCCCGTGTGATCCCTACTTACAATTTTCTGCTTTTTGTGGTTTGGTAAACTTTAGTTTTCATAAAATCTGTTTGTTTCTAGCCAAGTATACTAACAATTATTTCTTTTTTTACATGCATTTCAATTTTCCCCTCAAATTTAAAAAAGAAACTGTCAGTAATCTTCAATTTTCCCTTTTGATCTTAATTTTCCCTTTAAATTTATTTTTTAACTGTTGGCAATTTTTAAAACGTATTCAACAAATTTTCGGAAAATACTCGGTAGTCTATACTAATTTATCCCGTTTAAAATTTCGCTGCCAGGATTTGTATCTCACAAGACTAGAAATTTTTTCTTCTTTTGGAAAAATGTGAAAAAAATATACACTGACGTACTAGCAAAAGTAAATGCACCATATACATACACATGCCATGTTATCTTGTGGCCCATTTTTATTTTCTCGTGCGACATTGACACTATGTCTTTTGCAACAATATGTACACGGGGAAATTATACGGGCGAAACCCTACATAGTCCTGCTGAGGAAAATTTTACGTTTTTTAGCCTGCAGTTACTTGCATTCCCATAATTTACAAAGATAAAAACCCCTAATATCTATTAATAAAAAATTACACTGAAAAAAAAAAAGCATACTAAAACTATAGTGATAAAGACTCCCCTGCGACCTGTCAACCCCTAACTGCAGGCGCCCCCTGCTAGAGCAGCGAGCCCCTCGCCTCGCTCTCGTCCGTTGACCACCACGACCGTCACAAACCCCCGGGGTCGCGGAAAAAAAACCCCCTTGTAGAGGGGGCGGGCATCACCCATAATGCCAAATATCGGGAAATTCTTATTTTTTTTAGGTCTTTTTGAAGATAAAAAGTTACTTCGTTTTTTGGACAATAGCCTTTTAGCTCCATTTTATTTTCAGGGTTGGTTTTGCCCCAAGAGGGCCTGCATGTCCCCATACAGGCAATCCACCAGCGATTCTGTCATTGTGGTGTTGCAATAGTTTTTCGGTGCCCAACCCCAAACTTGACTACCGCTGCAAAGCAAAACGTATTGTGAAGTACCTGCGATTTCATCTCAGCCAGGGACCAAGAATTTTTTTATTTACCGCTGTAAAAACATACTTTTTGGGCCTCACTCCATCGCAACTAATATAATAACGATACAAAAATAACTTCATGTAGGCCTAGCAAATTTCCTAGTCTTACCTGTGGTAGCCCACAAATTTAAAAAATGCTCTGTGGTTGTGGGGGGGTATTGGGGTCTGGGGAAAGGAACCATTTGATTTGGTGATGCTGTTGAGGAAATGGACTAGAAGATTGTATGGTTCTTTGAAGAAGAGTAGAAGGGGGCGGCGGTGAAAGACTCAGAATTGGTCTACGGAATGATTAAGTAGGGGGAACTTTGGATGAAGATCGTATTGATGGTGGCTCGGGGCTGGCTCGGGGGCTGCGTCCTTTCTCGACGCGTTGCCGTTTTCTTACCCTGTTTTCAGAGGATTGCTTTTCGCGCTTGCTGTCAGTCGTGATGTGAACCTGGTCATTACGTATCCAAACTTCCTAGACACAAAAAAAGTAGCATTATAAAAATAGCGTTACTTAGGGTCATTACTTCAAAAGTTTTGTCATCAAAAGACCCTGTTTTTAATGATAATCCTGCCCTTTTTCGCTGTTATTTTTCGTTTTGTTTTGTCAAGTCGCATGAATTGACAAAAGTAGGGAGATGTACATATTGAAGAAAACTGTAGAGGTGGAGGTAGGGAGCTTTTGGGGAAAGGGAAAGGAAAACAATTGAGTTCTAGGCCAATGTGCAATGAAGCATGTAAAAAAGCCATGTGCCATATTTTTCAATGGATAGGCGGAAAGGTCTCTTTGCTGGGACTATCTCCAGTGTTACTTTTGTGCAATTAGTGGTTGGGCGTCCTATATGCCCACTCTGTAAAATAAATAACATTGATGTTGATCATGACATACTAAATAAACTAGGAAAACGCTCAGTTGGACGCGTTGTTGAGCGAGCACCGGTACGTGCAACATGACCCGAGTACGACATTTCCATAAGTCCCACCACACAGTGTAGGCCTAACTGGATATTGACATTGTACACTATATACAATTCCAACATCTTTGCATTGTACTAATTCACGTCATGCCTTCTAAAGTGTGTCTTTGTATCTTCACTGCCTCCTTCATTTTTTAACATCATTTTTCGAATTATGATTACCAATAAGTCTTTAAGTTCTTGACCGATTTAGCTGAAAATTTGTAAAATAGGAGAGATGTTTTACTTATTGATCCTGCAAAATTTCATAACGATCGGAACATTTTTATTTTTTTATTTTTATTTTTTATTTTTTATTTTTTATAACCAACGATCGGATTTTGTTCAAAAACTATACAGCAACCCGCCTAGGTAGTATGTACATGTGTGCAAAATTTCAGGTCGATCAGAGAAACGGTGCGACCTGTATCGAAGCAGTAACAGAAAAAAAAAACAAAAAAACAAAAACAGACATTCGAGCCATAAGAGTCAAGTGGAGACGCTCGCTTCGCTCGCTCAATAATTTTATTGAATCGTAAAAAGTGCACTAATGGACCTTGTGGCAATGATCTAAAGATAGGCCAACATATGCAGGAAATGAATTCAACTCTGCATGTTTGAAACAAGAAAAACCAGTTAAGAAAAGAAAACAGTTCAGAAAACCCATGTCTAATTTAGAATCAGGCATAACAAACAGTGGGTCAATCTAGAAATAAAAAAAAAATTGCTTGACACCTTACCTGGATACAGGGCTACTACTGGTACCACGACCACCATCCTTCTTTGAGTCGCAGGTTAACGGAGCTTTGTAGGACATCCTTACAATCTAAAATAGTGTACACGTACCATACACTACAGGGCCTAATATGCAGAGAGCTGACTGCAAAAGAGAAACAATAAATTAGGAACATACGGTACATCTAGTCGTTGACCCAAAACCAAAATGATGACCTGCCGAATAGTAACAGGAATAGCACAGGCCTACTAAAAATTAAAAAAACGACCTAACGTTTTTTCCAAAGTTAAGGGTGGCAGTGAACAGTGGGGGTGAAATATCGCTTGCCTCCCGGCGGATTATTATTTTTCATATTATTATGTACCATCTTGCCAAATTTCATGCTGATAACTCATAAGTTGCCTTCATGGTGAATGCTGGAAATCAAGGTAATAATAATATAAACTATTAGGGATGGGGGTTGACAAAATGTGGTTCATATAATGAGAATAGGCCGATTGTGTTCAAACACATTAAAACGTACTTTTAATAACTAATTTAAATGAAAACTCAATTTTGGGGGATGATTTAGGGGGTGTTGGGGGTGGAATACCGCTTGCTTCTCGGCGGATTATTAATTCTGATATTTTTATATAGGTACCCCCATGCCAAATTTTGCGCATGGAGCCCATGAGTTAGATATTTATTAATGGTTCGAATTTAAATGGTTTTGGTTTTGAAAGCAAAAGTATATGAGTCTGTGGTACATCTAAGTGTGGTCCAAGTTTCATAGTTCTAAGATGTACCGTTTTCTCTGTGGGCTCTTATTCCTCTCCGTCAGAATCAGCCAACCAACCACCCATGCAGCCGGAAGTTTTTTGACAAATTAAGGCACTTTTTTAACACAGAACGGGTTATCGGATCGGTCTGATTTTTTTTTTGGTATGTCATGGACCACATATCAGGTCATATACCGAGTTTCAAGATTGTAAATCTTTAGGGACGACGTGTGCAGATAGCTGAAAACCCCGTAACTCTGGTAGGAGTATGCAGGTCGAGTTAGTCGTTAAGCAGTCGCGTGAGCTTGGCTGCGAGCGAACGACCGTCGCCCTAGATTACAACCATTTTAGAGAAATCAGATTTTGTTATTTCCATTTGCTTAGCAAATTTTGATTTTACTATCGAACTGAAGTCATTATATGGTATATATTTGAAATCTTGCCGATGTTGATGGTGTTGCAGTTTTTTAATTAAATATTGATGTAGAAGGAACTGGATCAGGTGTCGAGGGTTCAGTAGGGGTTTGAAGAGTTATTTTGCCCAAACCTGGCTATAATTGCCTTGACATGGCCATTTCATCTGACAGTTATATTTTGTAAAATCTTATAAAGTAAACTCACTGAGATGATTTTTAAAAAATGTGCATTTTTCATTTGCAATGTAGAATATCTAAAAGGTGTACAAAATGTGTAAATGACAACAACAACAACAACAACAATAGAAAAAAAGCATTATTTAAACTTAAACTTAAAGAAAAGTGGTGCGAAGAATGGCATATCATGCAAAATAATAAGCTTCGCGAAATAAAAGGCGATGTAACACCTTGGATCTCTTCAAGGCGCTCTTCTCGACGCGAAGAGGTTGTTCTGACCCGTCTACGCATTGGACACACAAATCTCACTCAAGGATACCTTTTAAAAGGTGAAGACCCACCACCCTGTGAGCAGTGTGGTGAGATTTTAACTGTTAAGCACATTTTAGTAGAATGTCCTCAACACATGGACGAGAGGAATGATTTTAAACTAAAACCTAATTTAAAAGAAATTTTATCTGATGAATCTGAGAACATAACCAATGTTTTTAAATACCTGAAATCAACACAGCTGTACAATAAGATTTAAAAATAACATGCCATTATATAAGAGAATACGGGCACTGATAACCTTAGTGTTGTGTGCCCTTAAACCCTAATAACTAACTAACAACAATAGGCTTCCGGTCGCGGCTGTCAAAATGAACACCTCTTCTTCTTCTTTTCTTTTTCAGCATTTCGAAACGACTTTTGATATTAGTGGCTTGCCTGTACTCAAAATTGTTACGCAGTGGAATAAATGGTCGGGACAGCTTCTCTCACACACACACACACACAGTACCGAAGAGCGAAGACAATACCCGATATCACCCCCTCCCCCCTTGCCACTGCACATACTCCACATCACAATAAATGTCTAAAATGTTTGTGGATCGTCGATATCGTTGTCCGATTCTTCTTGGACTGCTCTATTTACATTATAAACTCGCAACCTTCTCGTGGTTTGGACCGTGATTAGGGGGGGAGTTTTTCTCCCTGAAACTAATGGCGAGCTCTGGGTCGTCGTCGGGGAACTTTCCCCTTACTTTTGACTACCACCGCGACGGCGACGACAATGACAACACGGACGGATGATGACACAGTCGGAGACGACCACGACGTGGGGGAACCCTGCCCTCCCAATAAGCTTGTGGCTGGTTCTGACCAGCACAGGCCTGTCCACCCCTTGTCCCCCGCGTCATCCCTAACGTCCCTCCCTTCGTTTCGATTAGCCAAGTTGCATAAATATGAGACGTTAAGCAATATCCAATCAACCAATCTATTTACATTTTCTCCTTGTCTTCGTCTTTATCGGGCGAGCGTCAATTGCATCCTGTATGAAACTGGGTTCTCTCACCCTCATGCCACGCGGAACCCTTCCATCGACTATCTCTGGCAGCATACACTAAAAGTAAAATCTCCTCAGACTTGGAAGCATTTCATTTTGCCATAATTCTTTATCTCTTTCAACTCTCGTAACCTTAAAAAAAGGTGTTGACACAATATTTTACCTTGTGGAAATATAATATTTATTTGGTATTGTTCATTGTTCACTGCTACTTACGTTGAGACCTCCATTGCTGAACAGAATCAAGTCCCACCAACTGCTGTTGGCAATGTTCAGTTGTCCTTGTATCTGGAACCAATATTGGTGATGTTTCTTTATTGTAACAGCCCCCTCAACCAGAATAATGAAGATGATTTTTTAAATTCCAATTGCTTCTTTTGGGGACATTGTTCCAACTGAAGGCAAGCATTTACTTCCACCAGGCCATCGTCACCAATAAACCCATCTGGGCTGGCTCCCAAGTATGGCCATTGTGGGTGAACTAACAAACCGCTCTCTTTGACAACGTGTCCCGTTCTTTCAGTGTACTTAACTCAAGTGATTCCCAACCCCATTTGATATGGCCACGCTTTTGTTGCATTAAGTATTGTTTTAGCTTGATGTCCATTTCAAGGACGACTAGAGTACCGCCTTTCCCATTGCTTAATTCTTTTCTATAACCTTTGTAACAATCGTTAGCGATTCACTGCAGGGTAGGTTGATCAAGTTGTTTTGGCAAACAATATCACTTATTAAGTCTTTGTCGTCTTTAGGAAGCGGTGTTATTTCCGAGTCCGAGTCGTTACGTACGAAGAATTCGAGCCTTGCTTTACTTGTCACATCACACTGTGTAACCTCCTCACTGGGCTTGTTGATTTCTTTGTTGTTCTTCGCTCCACATAACATCGAGACACCACATATACTCTTCTTAGGCCTAGGCTCATTTTCACAATCAGGTCTGGATACTGATTCAACGGAGTCACCTCTACCAGTCTCGTTAATGGTAGGCCTAGGCCCACGCTTAGGCCTAGACTAATCTTCTCAATGCTATTTCTAACCAGGCCTTCAACCAATGACCTGACCTCCTTTAGTTCATCACGCATGATCTTGTTCTCTACCTTCAATCCTTCTTCTAGTTCATTTTGTTTTCGAAGTAAGTCAAACCTTTTGCTGCCAGATCCTATGGCTGCACTCATAACCTCACTTTCCCCCTTGCAACTTGGGCAGCACCAATCCTGTACGTCTGTATTCCCTACTTTATATGTGTCATCACCCAGTTCCTTCAATCATTTGATATGATGCCAGTTTTCACATCCCCCACAACACTTAACACTTCCTTGCTTTTTTGAACATTTTATCCCACACTGCCCACATGGGAACAGTTTTACTCGCTTGGCAACCATCTCTCCCGTCTCTCCCAATTTAATCTCTGAAAAGAATTGTTTGTCAATACTACTTTTGAAGTCTTCAAATCCATGTTTTAGTTCCCTCAGAAGAATGCTTTTAGATCAGGCGTTACAACTAAATGGCAATCAACTTTTGTTTTGTTACCACCTTCTTTGGCACTTTTGTCGGCGCTTAGAAAATTAGTAAAATACACCTAATATTGTCGAAACTTGCTGCAAAACAAAAATCAATAGTTTTTTGTTGGGTGCCTGGTCATTCTGGTATTTTAGGAAATGATGTCGCCGACCAAAGTGCCAAAGAAGCTGGTAACAAAACTCAAGTTGATTGCCATTTAGTTGTAACGCCTGATCTAAAAGCATTCTTCAAAACGCAAACTTAAAGAAAAGTGGTGCGAAGAATGCCATATCATGTAAAATAATAAGATTCGTGAAATAAAAGACGATGTAACACCCTGGTTCTCTTCAAGGCGCTCTTCTCGACGCGAAGAGGTTGTTCTGACCCGTCTACGCATTGGACACACACATCTCACTCAAGCATACCTTTTAAGAGGCAAAGATCCACCCCCATGTGAGCAGTGTGGTGAGATTTTAACTGTTAAGCACATTTTAGTAGAATGTCCCCAACACATGGACGAGAGGAATGATTTTAAACTAAAACCTAATTTAAAAGAAATTTTATCTGATGAATCTGCGAATATAACCAATGTTCTTAAATATCTGAAATCAACAAAGCTGTATAATAGAATTTAAAAAATAGCACATCACTCTAAAAGAGAACACGGGCACTAATAACCTTAGTGTTGTGTGCCCTTAAACCCTAATAACTAACAAACTAACTAACTAGTTCCTTCAGGCTTATTTCTGCCTCATCTTTAATTTGTGCAACGTCCCTAACCTCACTATTCATACGTGTTACGCCATCACATACCTCCATGCAGGTACTGCAAAACCATTTTAGAGACTTTTTCTCCTTTATGATATCATACTCCTTTTTTATGAAATCACTACACTTCAAATGAAACCATTTTTGACACAGAGTCACATCCAATGATATTAACATCAATTTCTTTAATTTCTTTACCACTACTACCACAAAGCGGCACATCCGCCATCTTGTCAACTCTCAGCAGTGGGCATTTGAAACCATCTTTAATAAGAGACTAATAATTATTCAATAACGATGCTTTATAGCTCAAAATATTCAGAGAAAATTAAACTTCCCTTTATGTTATGCAAATAAAACAAATTCCACTTACATCACACATGAATCAAAATCTCTAGACTCCAACTTTAAAACTTGTTTGTTTATTAAAGCACTGCCTTACATTACATTAATTCCACGTGCCCAAAGATAGATGCGTCTGTAAAGTTGCGGCGCCTCTGGACGAGGCGCCTATGTTAACCCTTGCTTAAAATGTATCGGAAAATAAGTAAACTATACAAAACAAATTTTGTGTGCTAACATACACCAATACAGACAAGGCAATGCCACCTCGTGATCGATTGCATGGCCCCTGTATCTATTTTACAAGTATTGCTTTTGAAGTGAAGTGCACTATGTTATAGTTGGTCCATAATAAAAGAAAAATCCCTGAAGATGTGATATCTGCGACAATATAGTGTCGTCACGATGAGCCTCACTACATACTACTCAAATTACTCTCAACCAATTTATTACACACCTAAAAGCACATGCGCCACTGTCATTAAGACGATTTGAAAAATGACAATGCACCTTGCGTGCACCTTCGATATGACCTCGCCGCCCCGCACCTTTTGACTACTACCTGCACGCACACAGCAGAGAGCCTCGCGGTCGCGGCCTAGCCTCGCAGTCGGTCTGTTGTTCTTGTCCGCTCTGCACTCTTCAATCTGGTCTCATTGGGCCTCCACAGTACATGGAGTTAGCTTCTGCTGCTGCTGTATGTGTTGCTTGTTCAAGTCTTTGCTGTGTCCTTGTTCTCATTCAGCATTCTGTTTAATGTTTTCTTCTCTTCAGGAGGATGTCTATTCTGTCCAGACAGGAAGGTTTAGTTCTCTTGTTATTCTATCCTGATTTGTCATCTCAGTGTTGTGCTCCGTCTGTTCCGTCCGTGCAGCCTGAGGAGTTGATGTTGAGACAGTGCTAGGTTCTAAGCTTGTGTCCGGACGGTCAGTAACTGATGATGGTAAAAACTCCTCATCAGTGAATATGTTTGGGTTAAATGGACAAATGCCACTTTCTCTGAAGCTGGAAGATATGTTGGACAGCCGTATGGCACTCGGCAATGCTTCCTTAACAATGCCAGGTATGTGGTAGATGGACATGGTTTTCCCTCGATTGTTCCGAATCCAAGTATCCGAGAAACAATTTATTCCTTTTTTGAAGGGACCATATACAGTGCGGTCCAAGGGTTGTAATTTATGAGAAGTATGGGGAGGGGATGATAGGAGAACAATGCCATTGGATTTACAGAATTCTATTGTAGGGATGTAGATATGTGATTCGTGGTTGTCCAGCAAGAGCAACACTGGATGTTCTTTGGAACATCGCACATGTTTCACAAAGTGTTGGATGAAGAGGAAAAAACTTTCAGCAGTCATCCAACCAGATGGAACTGCTGTCCCTATGGATCCAAGGGGAGCATTCAACAAGAAATGATCCTTGAAATTTTTACGCGGAAAATCAAATATCGGAGGAACTTAGTTTCCCGCAGCATTAACGGCCAGAGCAACAGTTACTAGGGTGCCAACAGACATGACGGACCCAACTTACTTTGAACCCTTCTCAGCAAGTATTTTTGTTGGGTTTTGTACTGTGGTTACCCAGTTTCACCCACGTTATAAATGTCTTGACTTTTAAAACCGTACCGTTAATATACAGCACTGAGGTTATCAAAAAACTTTGACACTGTATGCCGATTAAATGCTGTGGCCCGACCTAAACTTGTGGCTTGCGGTGCTCGAATGGAAATATTAGGAAATTTTTTCATGAACCCACTTAGACAGTCACAAGACGCAAGAAAATAATGGGAAATTAGATCTGCCAATAGTCTAACTATTGATGTACATTTCTTGAATACTATGTGTTATGTGTGTTATGTGGTTTTTCTACAAATTACTGCTGTTCTTCATTCACGTTGACGCACATCTTATCCAGATACTGTTCTTTGGTTAGGGAAATGGTCTTCTGAATTAACTGGGCTCAGTTGTTCTCTTCCATCATTTTCCATTGCCGGTTCAGGTTGCACGTGAAAAAATTAATGTAGTTTCCTAGCAGTTCTTGGTCCGTAGCCACAGTTAACTTTATTGTCTGATTTACTTTCTGAATTTTCAAATCTTTGAATGGTAGTTCGTTTCGGTAGCCGAATCTAAAGACATCAGCGATGCGTGCATACGCAGTGTAAGACAATTCTATATATGTCCTTCCTATTCGAACTTACACCGATTGAGAGTTATCTGGGACTACGAGCAGTAGTACACCCTTACCTACCACTTGGTTTATTTCAATTTCTGTTGCCTGCCGCCCAGACTTTACAACCGAATGTTTTCAAGTTCTGTAACTCACTTATCTTCAACTCCCTCCCGTGCTACATTTCATGTGGTATCTTACAACCTATGCTGCTTGAGGGACTGTAATTTCTCAGATAACATGCTGTATCCAGAGCTTCTGCCCAGAAAGTAATGAATAATAATAAATTGTATTTAGAGTCTACCCACTTAGTTATATAACTGATTTTCAGTGGGGGACAGTAAATCAAAGCGATCAAGCCATCCCTGTAGGCCCCGACGCAATCGACGAGTGAGCGATAACCAACCGAAGATCAATATTTTTAAACGGAAATATAGCAATCAGTGGTTTGGACAGTATTTGTCACGAATACCGTACCTTTAAATTCATTTTCACTGATGGATCTAAATCTGGCTCAAAGGTTGATTGCGCTTACTATTGTGGCGACAGTAGTGTTGGTTTCAGACTTCATGACATGTGTTCTGTTTTTACTGCTGTTGTCCCCCCGCGTCATCCCTTACGTCCCTCCCTTCGTCTCGATTAGCCAAGTTGCTTAAATATGAGACGTAAAGCAATATCAAATCAATCAATGAAATGTTTGCCATACCAGAAGCTTTGAAATATATATTATGAAACAAAGATGTGGAAGCTACAGATAGTTTAAGTGCACTTCAGGCACTCCACGTCATGTTCTCTACCCACCATTTAGTAATTGACATTCAGTTCTTCATGGAGAAACTTCATGCGAGAGGCTACAAAATCATGTTCTGCTGGGTCCCTGGTCATGTATGTATCTCTGGCAACGAGGAGGCTGACTTGCCAGCCAAGGCTGCAACGCAAAAAGCTTCTACTGATTTTGACCTCGTACCTGTTCCTGATGTCCACAGTGGGTTCAAGAACCATATGTTGAAATTAGGTCAGAATTGTTGGAATGCTTTGCAGAAAAATAAGCTGTGTCGTGTGATGCCCTGTCTTTCACTGAAGGTGCGACCCCCATCTTCCATACTTTCTCGGCGCGAGTACGAATAGGGCACACACACCTCACCCATGCCTATCTTTTTACCAGAGATAAGATTGCTCCGATTTGCGACACGTGTGATGTGTTGGTATCTGTTCATCATTTGTTGACTGACTGCTCTAAGTATGATGGATTGAGACTCCAATTGAATTTAAATCTATCATATGAAGAACTTTTGTCTTATGAAAACAGTGAAAAACTTATCACATTTCTTAACCTTAGCAATCTGATCGACAAACTATGACAGTTCAAAAAAAATCCATGAAGCATGTTGACTTGATATTCATTATGACGACGTTGTCAAAGTTTTCCTGATTATGATTATGATTTTGTAATTTGGCATTTTCTACATATGACAACTTTAGCATGTATACTTTTTCCCGATTTGGCTGTCTACAAATATATTGACCTTGGCAATTCTTTTCATGACAATGATTTGAAAAACACATTTAACCTTATTAACCGTATTTTACATTCATACATAGTCAACTAAATATCTTGGAGGCGCGAATAACCTTTGCCGTTGAAGCGCCCTAAAACTACTAATACTAATATAGGCCTACCCAGTCTGTTGCTGCTGCTTCTACTGTGAGTTGCCTTGTTGATTGTAGTTGTTTCGACCTTGGCCTTGGCTGGAACAGCTGGATCCTTGGTGACTGCCTCTACCACGGCCACCTTGAATTCCTTGGTCTTGAAACTTGGAAATTCCGTTGTCATCACCACCCCCTGGCGGTGGGTTTGGACAATCTCGAACCATGTGCCCAACCGACTGGCACCTGTAGCATTTCCTCTGAAAGCTTCCCTGGCCCCCTTGACCGCGTTGGTTTCCCCAAAATCCTCCTCTGGAACCTTTGTATCCTCGGTTGCTTCCTCTTCCACTTTGACAGGAAGTAGCAAGGGCTACATTCTCACAAAGAGTACCAGCACCACTCAACAGTTTAGAGCTGAGCCACTCTGTGGTTAATTTCACATCACTACCTTCGATCCCCATTTCAAAGGCTTGATATATTGATGGCAAACCTGCTTACATAATTTTTGCAATCCATTTATCGTCTAGAGGCTGCCCGATGTCTTGTAGCTTCTGGTTTTTATCCATTACATCAGCAACATACTCCTGCATACCTGGATAGTTGGTGAGCCTCACATTCATTAGGCGTCGTTCCAGTGCAATGCTCCTCTGTGGACCGGCATCTTCAAAATTCTTTTTAAGAGCCTCCCATGCCTCAAGTGCAGTTTTGGCCTTCATTACAAAACGGTGACAATGTGGCTTGTACAGTACAATACTGGCCAGAGCCCTCTGGTCCCTCTTCTTATCAATAGGAATAAACTCACCATTATCATTTTTAACCGGTTCAACACAGTCCCACAAGTCTTAACCCATCAGTGTCATTTGTATCGCTAGTTTCCAGGCACTATAGTTATTTAGTCCTTCTAGCTTGGGGTCTACAGATACAATATTAGAACTTCCACCCATGCCACTTGAGCTCGTTGTGTTTAACACGTAAGTTGGGCCCTCAGTGCTCATGATGGTCTTAAATAACAGTTCACAGTCCAAAATTAGGCCTAGCCCTAGGCTTCTACACGTGCACAGCTTGTGTTGAGGTTAGGTTACCCTCCGAGCACAACTTGCCAATAAACTCACTTATACTCACTTATATCACGAAAATAATATACCAATCATCATCAGACGTCTGGGCCGATAACCTGTTAGTAATCTGATGTGGGTTGATGAAGGATTGGATGATATAAAATAGAAATAAGAACACTGCGTTCTAGTTACAAAGTGATTTATCTAAAGGGGCTAAACCGGAAGTACAAAACAAGATTTCATAAAAACACAGCCTTCTTGATCAGAGATTGTACACCAACAGTCTCTTACCACCACGAGCATAACACCAGTACATTCTTTCTTCAGCAGGTTTCTCACAAGTCTTTTGGTATGGCTGTTTGTTATTCGAGTGGTTTGCATTCTTCTGAAAATAATTTTCTCTCTTGCTCCCAAATGCTAGGCCTATCTTCAATGCAACATGTTTCTCTTCCTGTTCTTCTTTTGACGTCTGTCTTCTGTCTTCTAGTACAAGTTTTGCCTTAATATTTGCAGTTGTAAGTTCTCCCTCTTTTGGCTCTATTTTTCTTACCATAACCTCAAATTTCTTGGGTAGGCCTCTCAAGTACAGCGCTGCCAGTGCTGCGTCTGGTAGATTTATCAACCCACCTTGTTTCACTCTCTTATTCATCTGGTTCATCTTCCAGATATACTCCTCCATGTTCATAGTGTCTGGTTTCTTGTAGTCAAGGTATACATAAGGTATACAAGTATAGTGAACTTGCAATTGAGATCAAGAAGATGTGGAAACACAAAAAGTTAAATACAATTCCATTCGTAATATCCGCCAACAGCATCATACCAAAGAAGCTACATGAAAGCTTTTAACAACTAGATCCTCAACCCAATGTGTACATCGAGATTCAAAAGGCGGTAATACTCAACACTTGTAGAATAGTTTTTAAATTTGCAACACATGACATGATGGGCAACAGACCTTCACAATAATAAATTCGCACAATAAATAAGTATTGAACTTCATGATAAAACCATACATTACACATTTTATACTCTACAGTTAAATAAATTGTATTTGGCATTGGCCTTTTGAAACAATAAAACACAAGTGAAAAGTGTAGTTTGGCAGCACTACAATATGTCATTATTTTGGAAGAACCCTGTTAGTAATATGTTTGAACACTTTGGACATAAATTGCATTATGTTCAGAAATTGCAAAAAACAAATTTAGTAAACAAAGAAATGCCTAGGCCTACTGTACAGTTTCACCATCATCTTTTTCTTTTAGTACATATTTAGAGAATATATACAACAAATCATCAGATCTACTACATCCGTCATTTTTAGCACTTTTTACAGGCAGCACATTTTACGTATGTCACATGTAGTCAGTGATTAACAGTCAGTACACAATGAACAATAATGGGTCTTTAAATTCCAACTCGAAACCTTCTCGTGGTTTGGCCCGTGATTAGGGGAGGTTTACTTCCTGAAACTAATGGCGAGCTCTGGGTCGTCGTCGGGGAACTTTCCCCCTCCCTTTGACTACCTCCCCGACGGCGACGACATTGACAACACGGACGGATGATGACACAGACGGAGACGACCACGACGGGGGGGATCCCTTGCCCTCCCCATACGCTTGTGGCTGGTTCTGACCAGCACAGGCCTGTCCACCCCTTGTCCCCCCGCGTCATCACTTACGTCCCTCCCTTCGTCTCGATTAGCCAAGTTGCATAAATATGAGACGTTAAACAATATCCAATCAATCAATCAACAACAATATATAACACACAGTAAGTAAATTACAATAATACTCCCTCCGACCGTAACTGATTTACCTACTTAACCAGGTGTAGTGGTGTTCTTCATTTACGCGTTAACTAAATACAGGTACAACAAATCATATTTGATTTACTATGTTTGCTTGATTTATTATTAATAACATTTTTATTTACTATAACAGTTTGAATTCAATATTTATGCACTACTGTAAAAACCTGCAACCTTAACTGATAAACCCACAACTGTACATATAATCAAGGTTGGTGAGCCATCAAATTCCAACTCGCAACCTTCTCGTGGTTTGGCCCATGATTAGGGGAGTTTTTCTCCCTGAAACTAATGGCGAGCTCTGGGACGTCGTCGGGGAACTTTCCCCCTCCCTTTGAATACCTCCCCGACGGCGACGACATTGACAACACGGACGGATGATGACACAGACGGGGACGACCACGACGTGGGGGAACCCTTGCCCTCCCCCCCCATACGCTTGTGGCTGGTTCTGACCAGCACAGGCCTGCCCCCCTTTCCCCCCGCGTCATCCCTTACGTCCCTCCCTTCGTCTCGATTAGCCAAGTTGCATAAATATGAGACGTTAAGCAATATCTTATCAATCAATCAATCAACAATATATATAACATACAGTAAGTAAATTACAATAATACTCCCTCCGACCGTAACTGATCTTTGCGTTCATGGCTCAGCGTCCTGCGGGCGACTTGTACAACAGCGATAAGCTCGATGCCCTCCGAGTTCGTGTTCAACATCAAGTTGCTCATTTCATACACTGTCAAAGGTGGGCGTATATCTAGTAGAGGACTCGGGGACAGCAAAGAGTCCAAGTAAGCTTTCTTACGCGCCTTGCCCTTGCGTAGCTTGCTTACTACTTCATTTTGGCGGCAATGCACTTCCTTCGAGTTCTTTTTAGAGTAGTTGAATAGCATCAAACGCAACAACTTGTTGAAATCATCGTCATTTTGGCTCATTTTCTGTAAAAGTTCAGAATTATAAGCTTGGGCCTAGCTTTAAGGGTTTAAAGGCGTTGTCCGTAACAAATGTTTAACCTTTAATTATTTTAGGAATTTAGAAAAAAAATCGGTCAATAATTGAACCAGTTTCGAGCAATATTATGGAAATTGTCCAGTGCGTGACGTCACCGCTCGTGACGTAATTGGAAGCCTACTGAGCTTTGCTAGCGACCGACTCTTCAATGAATGCAGCCGCTTCACCGCCCGCCCATTCAATACCATCGGGCAAGGCGGCGGGCAGTTGAGTTCTCATCTATATGCTACCTCTCAATTTCATAGTTTGTATTGTAATTTTTATAAATTTGTGTTTGTTTTATATTTTCCGTCAGATTGTCATTTCGTATAACTTTCAATCAAGTGTTTGGTACCTAACATACTGTAATATAATGAATTATTTGGACTATACACTTCACTCTTCTTCTTCTTTTTCACGGATCCGGTGTGCTTCACTAAGCCGGAACCCCTCGACAATGATGTCAGCCTCCATGGCCGGGGATGACCTCTCCCAGATTTTGAAGCATTATTGGCTGGGAATGTCTACCTTACGAGCTGTCGCTAGAGCACATATGCTGCAAAACTTTTGTCTGACGCCAAGAAGTATTTTCTTCGGACGTCGACCAATAATCACAGCCACACCCGAGTTTGCTGTGTAACTGTGGCCATAACTTTTGTGACTCCAGCCACCGTCAACAATTACGACTATCCATGGTATGCCATCGGTATCGACGTCGCCGGCCTCGATAGCTATTCGTATTGTTCTATATCAGGCTCAACATGATCATTTAACCACATACAAATATTGTGAAGGACACAGCATGCCATGATTATGTTTGGGAGCAAATCAGTTCGAATGACATTGAGCATCATCAGACACCTCATTAGTCCCCTTAGCAGGCCAAACGCCTTTTCAATAACTATGTGATTAAAAGATAGCTTTTAGTTATAAAAACGCCATCTTCTGTTCAAGTGACCGTTATTACGGTACGGAACAATGATAAGTTGTGTTAATTTATATGCAGAATCTCCAAGAATGTGACTGTTATTGGGAAGCGAGTGTTGCGGGTCTTCGCTAATGTGTCGGCTTAGAGGCGACACTCTGAATACTCTAGCATCATGCATAGAGCCATCACAACCTGTAAAAATCAATAAACAATCAATATCTAACCCTGTGTCCAACGTCGTCGGGGAACTTCCCTCTTCCCTTTGACCACCTCCCCGACGGCGACGACAATGACAACACAGACGGATGATGACACAGACGGAGACGACCACGACGTGGGGGAACCCCTGCCCTCCCCATATGCTTGTTAATGGTTCTGACCAGCACAGGCCTGTCCACCCCTTGTCCCCCCGCGTCATCCCTTACGTTCCTCCCTTCGTCTCGATTAGCCAAGTTGCATAAATATGAGACGTAAAGCAATATCCAATAATAATAATAATAGAAACGTCTTATCAAAGAATTAATTACTAATAAGATGTTCCACAAGACATTGTAGGGCAAATTACCATAGAATAAATGTTTTTCCTAATACCGTACGTACTTGGTTTTTATGATTTCAACTTAATACAAAATATCAATATAAAGGTTTTTGTGCACCTCACACCTTGAAAAACATATAACTGAGATTAGAAGATAGAAGAGATAGAATGTTGTGTGTAGGCCTATTTGGTATCTACTATGTTTCTTATCTAGAACAACAGCCTACTATACCAAATAGGTGGGGAGTTCCCTCTAGAGGCCACGAGGTCAGGGACATAGTGCCGGAAGATGGCAACATCCTCGTCCCCAGGTCGCAGGTACTCAACAAAGGCCCCGTGTGGCAAAATGCCTGCGAACGGTGTTACTGTCATGGCACTTGTGATGTTACGGAAGTCATCTAAAGTCTTCTCTTTGTGTTCCTCTCCTGGTACCAGTACCAGGGAACAAACCCACTACCAACAAGAAGTACATAGTAGATAAGACTGAGAACAAAGAAGAGGAAGTTACATGAAAACACTAGCCTAAAAACAAACTGCCATCCCACACCTCCTCCCTATTCTACACAATACATATTTCTACATACTAATTGAATACGATACTATAATTATGGAAAAATAAGACTATTATTATTCAGATAGTACACAAATAGTATGGGCCTACTATAGTAGGGAGGCAAGCACCTCACAGGCATTCCTCAAAGTCATGGGCCTAAGTCTTAACCTTATGCATTCACGTACTATTTCATAACCATTACCCAAGATTAAATATCAATTAACACATCTCTGAAATTCCAACATACCACAAAACTTGTCAGGATCCCATGGAAGTATTTTTCTGATTCTGCCGCAAGTGAATCTATATATTGTTTTGACATTTACTTGAGCAGATAGAACAAATAAAACACTATGCAGTTGTCTTATAGATAATAAAATACAGGTATTTTATACCTTCTCGTGGTTTGGCCCGTGATTAGGGGAGTTTTTCTCCCTGAAACTAATGGCGAGCTCTGGGTCGTCGTCGGGGAACTTTCCCCTTCCCTTGACTACCTGCCCGATGGCGACGATAATAAACAACACGGTCGGATGATGACACAGACGAAGACGACCACGACGGGGGGGAACCCCTCCCCTCCCCATGCGCTTCCAGGCCTGTCCACCCCCGTCCCCCCCGTCGCCCTTACGTCCCTCCCTTCGTCTCGATAAGCCAAAGTGCATAAATACTATCTTAGATATATTACCTATATTACCTTGCTTAAGTAACAAATAATCCCTTTTAAACGAATATATGTCTACCATTAGCTGTCAAAAAGAAACAAAATTCAATTGTTTCAATGTTTTTACAGCCTAGATCTACACATAATATATAACTACAAAATAATGGTATAAAATAAAAACAAATACTTCCCTTCAATGTCACTTGTAGTACTTCATAGTAGATCAAGATGTAGTCAAAATTTGAGATGGAATGCTTGTATTTCAACGGAAATAAGAAATTTAACCAGCAAAACTTATCCGAGCTTGACTACCCTTGTAACCCCAAGAATGTTGGGGTTTGTTGGGGTTGGGGTTTTTAAGAATATTATTATTATTTTTATTATTATTTATTATTATTATTATTATTATTATTATTATTATTATTTTTTTTTTTTTTTATTATTATTATTATCATTATTATTATTATTATTATTATTATTTTATTGGATGTATTTCATACAAACTCAGTCAAAAGGGAAAGCTAACATGTTGTAACGGACTTACATCAGGTAGGTACTACCATGTGTCTACATAACATTTGTCTTAAATCTACTTATAATAATGCATTTATAATATTGTTTGATGTTTTTTTTTCTTGTGGGGGCGGTCGTGGCCGTTTCTCGTCGCCATTATAGCATTCGGTCTTTGACTAGGGGAAAACCACGAAAACCACGCCAGTGAAGCTGTCTCGGAATCTCGAAGAATCATTCTTAGTTTAGAAATTTACGAACTTTTTTTACACTTGTTGAGTATTACTGCCTTTTGAGTCTCGAGTATCATGGTTTAAAGTTTCTATTGTTTAATGCTTTAAATGTGCTTCTTCAGAAGATGCCGTGACCGATATAACAAATGGGATTGTATTTACCTTTTACACCATCAATAATAATCTTTTTTTAATATTACATACATTACTCCTTTCGTACAAACGTAAATAGAATTTAAAATTATACAGAATTATTTTGAAGGCAAATTTTGTAAGTAGATTGTCTACCAAAGGGCGAATTTTGAAAATCTTATCCTTGTCTTGGTCCTGTTGATTGGCCATATAAGTGTTATCATTCAGGTGAATGCATTTTTTTATTTGCTCCCACCGATTGTGTGACATAATGTCAGCAACGTTTGGTACCGCGTGTTGCAGCCCAACCCAAATCCGTGTACTAGGAAGTCCAAAAATGGACATGAACATGCAAGTACCAACAAACTGTTCAAGTTCATTAGCTGTCAAATTCAAAGGTTTGTTCGGGTTTTGTTGAACGACATAGAGATTAGATTGTTCAACAATCAAGTTCAACAATTCCGCGTCGTTAAATCTTTGGAAATAGTATACTGGTTCATCTCACTCGCCTTCCTCTTTAACATCGTCTAACCATTCTGGTTGCTCATGGGCACCTTCCCCCTCAGAGATTTGCTCCCAATCAAAAGAAGGTTTATTGGTTTTACCTGACTTGCCCCTTGCACTTGCGCAAATAGTTCTCATAGGCCTATTTACATCTCCGTCAATGGACTGCCGGCGGCCTCAGGTAGGCGGATCCCTTTCATCGCGCTCTCGTCAACATAGTCCGAGTCGTCAGGATCGCTGTCTTCCACAAGTACTGGACGACGACAATGGGGACGAGTCGAGGGGCCAGGACCATAAAACATAAATAAGGCTACATCTGAGACAATAATGCTACACATATAGGCCAGTAAGTATTCAAGCACAAATTTGATTATCCATAAATCGTTTGCATAGGTTTTGGGCCCCGGGCAAGCTTAGTCCCAATGTGGATCATAGCCTACCTTGCTTTTCATCACTGCTACTCAAGGCACTGTCATCACTGGCATCAGGTATGGGTTGTGCTATGAAGAGCATTCCTTCTAAGACGTTTCTCCATCCTCGGAGCAAAATTCTGAAAACGGAAGGCATTTAAATTTTGGTAGCTAATAACATAGCTGTCATAACATAACCTACGAATTCCCCCAAAGAATGAATGCCCGTTGTAGCATAATTGCTCCAAATATAAAAGTAGGCCAAATACAATATAATTGTACTTGGATTACAAGAATAAGTTATAAATTACATGTTTGGGCAAGCAAATTGTTCTTTAATTCTTTTCAATGCAAAACTAGGGAGAAAGAATAAAATGCTTGGCTCATCTACTATATCTCACAGCATTCACAGCCGAAGACTTTTGAAGGAGAGCTTGTCTCCCTTTTTTACAATATTTGTATTTTGGGGTACCTTCTACAAATATTATCTTTAATTTAAGTCATAAATTTGCTACAAAGATCAACAAATACAATTAATATTCTTAACTTACCTAAAACAGCAAGTAGAGGTGTTGCTACAGTCACTTTAGCCAAGACTTGTTCATCACTTTCAGCATCCTGTAGTGTAAAAATTCATATATTAAATTTAAAATAGGGTATACTACCAAGCTCACTGTTCAGAATGATAAGGCATCAGAAGTCAACCCAGACAGCCAATAGCATAGAAGAAGAAAACCCCTTAGCAAAATTGACCATGGTTTGTGCTCTGGTTAAAATTTGTAGACTAGCATTGTTCAATCCATGGGGGAAACATTTGTAAAACTCTTAAATTGAAATTAACAAATAAGATAATTAAATTTGGGAAAAGGAAAAATTTATACTAACAGCCATTTCAACTCGAAATAATGCAATTTTTAAGCACGAGAAGAGAAGTTAAAGCTAACAGGTTTTTAAAAAAAAAATTATCTTAAGGTCTTTCTACAAAATATACAAAACAACATGGGAAAGCACAGGATCATGTGATTTTGTATAAAATAACAAATAAACAAATACGTACCTCAAATAATTTGTATATATCGCTCTCTCCAAAATGAGCACATACGACTCCAATGACTGCTTCGTGGACCATAAACTTCGGGCTGTGTGGTCCGGCATGCGGCGATCATAGCCACTGTTAATTCAAGAACAAACATTTTGGTGTTTGCCCTTCTGGCTCCTGAAAAACTTAAGTATTGGTTCGCTCTTCTGCACCAGAGTTCGCTGCCCCTCTTTTGGGGCATCAAAAACCCACAAGCGTCGAGAAGTGCTCCAGAAAATAACTCTGTTGAGCCAAAAATGGCCATGCAGTAAGAACTTCTTTGATGAAAGTTTTTTTGTTTATCGACAGTCTCTGGAGAGATATGTCACAGACATAGGGCCTATGTTCTTTAATTTCGGTAACGGTAGTTGGCTCCCGAAACTTCCCCCGCCCTTTTTCAACAGCCACCCGCCTCTTCTCTTTTAAAGAAGTGGCTGTTTCGCCTTCTGGATACGCGTCAGGTTGCCAGGAAACGCAGCCGTAACTATCTTTTTGAGAGCACTTTTCACCCGGATTTCTTCTGTTTAGTACAACCGGGATTGAATCTGTGTCGTCAATCCATTCCTCCGATGTGGTAGGCTCCAACACAAACCGGCTAGATGCCTCCAACCACATTTTAAAAATTCGATTTTCGAACAGAACCTTGTTGTACAATTGGACCATCAGAGTGTCATGGCCCATTCCCATTATTGTTTGTCCAATTCTATTTTATAAAATTTGGGGATCAATGAGCATGCCAGTTTAGATTTTCCCTCAAAATGGATTCCTGTATTTTAGCTGTATGTACTTTATTTATTTAACTATTTTCAATTTCGTTTAATTTTAGTCAAGTTTTTATTTAAAGGATTTTTTTCTTTTTCCCGGAACTCTATGAGATTAGTTTGTTTGTGTTGATACAAGCTTGTTGTTTATGAAACCATTAGTCAAAGTAGCAAGTGCTAATCGCTCATTTTTATAAGATTCATTTTAGACATACTACTACCTCCCCCACAGCGACGACAAAGACAACACGGACGGATGATGACACAGACGGAGACGACCACGACGTGGGGGAAAACCCCTGCCCTCCCAATATGCTTGTGGCTGGTTCTGACCAGCACAGGCCCCGTCCACCCCTTGTCCCCCCGCGTCATCCCTTACGTCCCTCCCTTCGTCTCGATTAGCCAAGTTGCACAAATATGAGACGTAAAGCAATAGTCAATTATGCTTGTATCACCTTCAAACAGTTTGGTACCTACGTCGTTAAAAAATAGATGTAATATCATTTATAAATACTATGAACAATAAAGGGCCTAGAATAGACCCTTGTGGAACATTTCAACTAACCTTTTGAGAGTTTGACAAAAAGCTTTTTTCGCAATTTTAATCATCTTACGTGTTTTCTTGAACATGTTGAAACCCCGTCCCTGAGATATGATTTTAGTAATATGTAAGCTTTTCCTCTAATCCATAATAGTGCAATTTTCTCAATAAAAGTGAGTGGTCTATACAGTCCAATGCCTTTGGGCAAGTCACAAAATAAAACCTAATAAGTTTTCATTGCTTTTAATTCCTTTCAGTGATGTGTTTCCCTGAATGAATTATTTTCTCTAGAATTTTGGAAAACAAATGGTAGTAGTGAGATTGGCGAGGGTTGTTTTACAATTTTTATAAAGTGGGATTATTTTTTAAATGTTTAATGTTTGCGGAAATATTGACTTGTCAAGACAATCATTCAATACATGTGTTAGAACTGTTGCTATATTTCGTACACATTTTTTAATAATGTGATAGGAATTTCATCCTATCCACAGGAGTGGAGGTTTTTCATTTTTGTTACTTACTAATAATTTCACTATTGTATGTCTCTTTAAAAATAATGAGTCTGTTGTAAGTTGTTCATATCATTTAGATATTTTGTAAATTTGGCTTCATCTGTTTTTAAGTGACTAAGTTGATTTCTGCCACTGATGCAAAATTATGATTGAACCTATTAGCAATTTCCTCGTGTTTAGTAATTTTGGAGCAATTTATGGTTAATTTAAATCTTTGGGCCGGTGTCCTTTGTCTGATTTTTTAGTATGACGGTTTATATTTTCCAAGTTTTGTTTAGTCTTATCCGTGCTATCTGCGATGGTTTGTTTATTTTATTTTTTTTACCCTCGATTTGAAAATGTTGCATGAAAATGTTGGTCATTGTTGATCTATTTTTCTAAAACCGTTTTGCTTATTTGACAATAGTTTTTTTTTTTTTTCCAAGAAGTAAATTAAACCGTGAATGAATTATTTTCTCTAGAAATTTTTGGAAAATACTGGTATTAGTGAGATTGGCCGAAAAATTGTTCACATATTGTCTATCACCTTTTTATAAATGGGATTATTTTTGAAATTTTTAATTTTTTTAAAACATTTATTACAATACCATGGTATAGTTTGTGAAGATTAAGTGTTAAATATGCCTTTCGTAAGCCCATACACTTTTTATCCCCTCCCTACATCGCACGTCACTACATTTTATTGCATATCCAGATAATTCTTTGGAGCACACACCTCTGCCTTCCCTTTTACTACCTCCCCGACCCGGGGACGACAATGACAACACGGACGACAATGACAACACGGACGGATGATGACACAGACGGAGACGACCACGACGTGGGGGAACCCCTGCCCTCCCATATGCTTTTGGCTGGTTCTGACCAGCACAGGCCTGTCCACCCCTTGTCCCCCCCTGCGTCATCCCTTACGTCCCTCCCTTCGTCTCGATTAGCCAAGTTGCATAAATATGAGACGTAAAGCAATATCCAATAAAAACTGCCTCTTCTTCCGCCATATTTTCATCGTTATTGTTGTTGATTATCTCTTCATCCATGATTTCATCAACTGTACTTAACCAGACAAAAAAAAATATTCAGAAGGTTAAAAAATGCATTTTGATCAATTTATATTAAATATAAAATTTTAAAATAAATAATAATATGAAATATTACTTGGGACCTAGGCTTAGTTCATTTGAAAGACGGTCGTCTTCATTGCCGACAAAATCTTAAAATAAAGCCGTGAAGTTGAGTTCCTCCTGCAGAGTAGCCCATTCTTCTGCGTCCTTGGTTTTAATGATGGGTTCAGTGTTGGCGTTTACGACTTGTGCGATTTCCACATCGTTGTCTTCATCCCCGTTGTACATGTCTCTAAGTTCACAGTTTTTGATCAGATAAGGAAGTAGAGTGTTCTTCCAGCATCTTGTTTCGCCACGGTACTCGCGCCTCCCCACAAACCTTTTTATAAGTTAGGCTAAAATTTTGAACCTATCTATCCAATCATTAGATGGTGTGAAATCAATGCCAAGTCAGCAACTTTACAACAAGCTCCATGTAGTAAACTTGAATTAGATTTATCCAGCCTGGTAATTGGGGCGGTTGTTCGACTCCGATGATCCATTTAATTCTTCTTCTGAAGTAGCCTAAGTCATCAACGCATTTTTTCTTCTTCTTTATCAAAAAATTCAACCAATTTTTGGGCCTTCAAATTCCAACTCGACCCCTTTCTCGCGGTTTGGCCCGTGAAAAGGGGAGTTTCACTCCCTGAAAACTAATGGCGAGCTCTGGGTCGTCGTCGGGGAACCCCTTCCCATTGACTACCTCCCCGACGGCGACGACAAAGACAACACGGACGGATGATGACACAGACGGAGACGACCACGACGTGGGGGAACCCCTGCCCTCCCCATATGCTTGTGGCTGGTTCTTACCAGCAGCAGCACAGGCCTGTCCACCTCTTGTCCCCCCGCGTCATCCCTTACATCCCTCCCTTCGTCTCGATTAGCCAAGTTGCATAAATATGAGACGTAAAGCAATATCCAATCCAATTGAATTAACGTTTTCATCTTTTCTAACAAATACTGCCCCATTTTTTACCCATATAAATTTCACCACATTCTTTGCCCGAAGCTGCCTTGCTCTGAACAGGACATGCTCATTGTCTCGAGTCAGATGTTCGTTATAAAGATCTGATGATCTGTTGTTGGCCTAATCCAATCCCAATCTGATGGCAGGATAGCGTTTACGTCTTCTTAAGGGCATCAAGTATGGAGTTACGCTTGAACTCGTCGCAGGAACCTAACGAAAATTGCAGGTGGCTGCTTACTGCGATGATTAGGCCTAGTTTGAAGTGGATTGCGTCCGTCGATCTCCTCAGGGGCAAGCGAAACTCCCAAACCATTACATACCTGCTCAGCTATCTTAAAAGTATCTTCCTCGTAATAATAATATTGTTTAGCAGATTGTGATTCTTGCTATATTATTCTTGGTCACTCTCTCTTAAATCGTTGTTGAGAGCAAACACCTTTCTGTAATATTCATCAAGATCCTTCTCTTGTTTGTGTATCTGCAAACCGTGCTCCTTATTTTTTTCTTAGAGTCTGTGAGCTCAGACTCAAACGCCTTCACTCGCTGCACAAAGTGTGTAGTATTAGTTGTATTATCAACAAGTGTGTCAGCTACTGTAATATTATAGTGGTTAAAGCTTTCAGCAAACTCCTGCATGTTAGTTATAACTTGGTCCTCAATTTTTAGTTCATTTGTGCAATTACTAGCTTTCGACTGCTTACCAGTGATATGATTTACTAACTTCCATGTGGTTTTAGCCTTATTGTCAGAGTTTGCAATCAGCGTAGAATGGAACTGACGCTTGTCATTTTTAATCTTTTTCAGTAAATCCTTTCTAAATTTGTCATAAAAAGTTATAAACTCTATACTTGTATTGACCTTACTTTGTTTATCACTTAACGTTTAAATTGCAATCCGCCTTAATTTATTCAGTGGATCCATCCTTTATACAAGTTTGAATTATATTTGAATCGGAAAAAGCTTCTTAGGAAAATGTTTTTCAAAAACAAAGGATACATTTTAAGAAAGTAATTGAATTTTTCATCTACTTGATCTGCTGCAATTTTAAACAAGTTTGTCCACTCTACCTGTGCCGGGTCATACACAAAATCTTGTACCTGAGAAGCTGTGAACAACCTTTTGTATATTGTCAAGCTTAGCCAGTTAGGCCCTTTGGCTGAGGATGGTGATCGCCAAATGAGTGTTTAAGTGGGGGCGTAGTGTTATTTTTTGAGAAAACCCTAATTTAAAAGAAATTTTATCTGATGAATCTGAGAATATAACCAATGTTTTTAAATATCTGAAATCAACAAAGCTGTATACATAGAATATACAAAATAGCACATCACTCTAAAGAGAATACGGGCACTAATAACCTTAGTGTTGTGTGCCCTTAAACCCTAATAACTAACTAATTTAGGCCTAAACTAGCACGAACCAAGATCGTGGGTAGGTGGGTTCATGGAGAGGATGTAGACACAGAAATTTAGACGTGAATCCACTTAAGAGACCAGCACTGTATTAAAGATGAACATAATGACCCTCCTATTATGGCCTAGGATCGAACCTATGTGTTCCGTCTGGCAGACCGTGGTTCATACCTCTACTGACTCTATGACTTACCAATGGTTTGCAGGGCTTACCGAATGCCTCTGGTTCCCGGTATTGAGGATTAGACTAGCCCACTCCGACACCCTGATGTCGAACCCGGCGATGTCTTCTCTCTTCACCACTTCTTATGGCTAATCCTTGTTCTGGTCCTTCGTCCGGTAATCCTCACTTAGAACTCTTCCAGGACGCTTGTGGTTCACGTTGCGATTCTTGTTGCACTCTCCTGACCTCCTCCGTCAACGGTTGTCACACGTCTCCCCGTTCTCAACCAACGTCTCTACGTACATCAGCACTCTTTCGTTCAGTGCACTTAATCAAAGTCCGATTTATTAGCACTAATTAGTTGTGCAATCTTTAGTATTCAGCGTTTTGTCGGTCGATTCCCTTCCTGTATTGCGACTAAATGAGCCACATCGGAAAGTAACTAGACGTCTTCACCCTAGATGAACTCACGTTTGTTCTCTGATTGGATTCCGAAATGTATTGGACCTCAAGATAATTAGTATTTAACCAACAAGGACTCTACAGTACTTGGGACAATATATTGGGTCTGATTGACCTTTAGCTGTGGCCTGATTTCTATGAGTAAGCCGTGCAGAATAAGCTGCCCATCATGATGTGATAGGCCGGAGACAACATTGCTCACAGATACAGCAAAAGCTACAGTATGAAACGAGGAACAGTCTGAGCGAGGTTTTCCCACAACAATCCAAGAATCTTGATACCTTGTTCCTCTTTGGTGAACACAGAGGCGTTTCTAGATGCTCATGCGGAAGCGTGGATAGAGCATCCGGAACATTGCTTGACCATTTTCGGAATTCAAAGCCTCCGAGGGCAATGAGGGCTTGCAATTCAGATTGTAAATAGTGAGCCTGGGCGAGATCACTAGCGCCAGAGACGAGATCGTCGATGTACATTTGATGGCTTGAGCAGCAAGCGTGAAGTGATCACCTTCGTTGGTTACCAGTTGAGAAAGCACGCGTTGTGCTAAGAACGCAGAGGGTGTGAGGCTATGCGTGACCGTGTTAAGCTGGTACTCGACGACAGAAGAGTCAGGTGATGGACGCCAAAATATTTGCTGTTGCATTCGATCTTCAGGATGAACAAGAATTTGCCGATACATTTGTTGTATGTCAGTGCAGATGGCAACATCGTGAGTCCTGAAAGTTGTCAGGATAGAGCGAAGATCGGCTTGCAGATTCGGTCTGCTGAGTAGGTTGTGGTTGAGAGAGGCTTCATCCATTCTTGTCTTGGTATGAAGCGTTGACGACGACGCGGAGCTCGTGCTCGAACTAGTGAGTTTGTGGACACAGTGGTGAGGAATCACGTAATCTGCAGGTTAAGGTGCAGGTTGCAATGTGCTGAGCAGTGACATAGTCCTTCAAGAAGAGCTGATATGCTTCATTATGCTCGGGGTTGCGTTTGAGACGGCGCTCTAAGCTCAAACAACTTTGATAAGCGGCGGATCGATTTGAGCAAAGGGGTGAAATCGATGGCTTAAATGGAAGCGAGGCAGAGTATCGTCCATTCACATCGAGCTTATGGAAAACACGAAATGATCTTCTTCAGAGGAGGAGACAGCTTTATGATCTTGTGGTTGATACTGCGTCTAGAGATAAGACAACTTGAAGATCTGTACGGAGTCTTGAGAGGAGACAACTTGAATATCTTGTGGTACATACATATTTCGGCCGAGTGTGTGTGTTTTTATTGGATTTCGATGGTATTCGAAATGTTGTAAGTTGTTGACGTCTCCATAAACAGGGCACTAAAGATGTTCAGTGGGTCAACGACTTCAAGTAAACCGATATATTCACATTTAAATACGTGGTTTAATTGTATTTTCCCGACGTGGAAAGGTAGGTGTTCGAATTGATAAACAATCACCACCTGTCTCTTAGCTTGGTTTCTTGTAGTTACTTCCAGTATTTTTCAATTTGAGCAAAGCGGTTGTTGTCTATTATGATGCCACTGTTATTGTGGGATTTGGGCGTGGTATAATAATATGTTTTAGATCTATAGATTGCATTTTTTACTTTAATGCCAGAGAACTCGAGAATATCATGTTGCCTGTAGTCGTTTGGTAGTATATTTATGATATTTTCTTCTGTCAGTATACAACCAGATTCCAAAACTTAAATAAAGTTATTGTTATCGTCATCGTTATTGTAATCATGACTATCACTGGCTGTATTATTTAATTTGTTAAACAACTCTTTATCTTCGCGTGTCATGTTTGTTTCATATGCCATGCGGCGAACTCCTTGAGACTTAATGACTTTCTTTGTTACCTGCTGTTGGACACCTTTAGGGCCCTGAGTTTGTTTCTGAATGCTCGATCCGAAATAAGTACGCAAATTTGTGATTTTTTCCGATTCGTGACAATATAAGCACTCTGTGTCGGTATCCATTGATGTACATTCATTACAACTACACTATCCTTTACTTTTCCTGCCACTAAACTGTTTTATCCAGGCTTCGTTTTCTTAATTTTTCTTGAGATTTTCCCTCTGTTCACTTTCTGTGTATGAAGGCTCGAAAATGAAGGGAGGTAATCCTAACATCCTGTACATAGAACATAACACGTAACTGACCCGTCCCGTGCCCGAGGGTATTGAATGGGCGGGCAGTGAGCGGCCGCATTCAGTCGAGTCGATCGGTAGCAAAGCTCTGTACCCATCCAACTACGTCACTGGTGGTGACGTCACGCACTATACAATTTCCACACAATATTGGTCGTACCATGTTTAAATATTGACCCATTTCTTTCATTTTTTTTCTAAGTTCTTTAAAATAAATAAAATATCCAGCCTACTCTCTTGTCCAAAATCCGGCTCAATCTGTTGTTCATCTTCATCATCAACCGGCACCCTATCTTGCACTTCATCCAAATCAACCATTGGCAAATCCTCCTGTTCATCATCTCCGCCTTCATCCTCCAGATCTTTATGCTGCTCAACCACCAGACTTGGTTTATTTGCTGAAGCCAGCGGCTGCCGCGACCTTGGCTGCAACTTCGCTCTCGCTCTCTTGTGTCGGTGGCTGTCCATGTCCCGAGCATTTCTCGGCCACGGCTTTATGAGGCCATCAATTTGGCCTACAGTCATTTCAGGGCGGTTGTGTCGAACAGCAACTAGACATTAAAAAATTGAGTTAGAATAACATTAAATTCAACAAATTTACTTTTTATGGTAAATATCTGTACAGGGTGGCTAGACACATGATGTGATGACAATCATCGTTTTTTAAGAAGAATACGTGAAAAAAACTATGGATCCATATAAATATGGACAGGGTTACCATATTATAAAAACAAAATCCGGTACATACAAAAATACATAAACCGTTGAAGCAAAGTCTTTTCCTCTAGATAAGTAGGCTACAACAATCATGTTGGTTAATCAGGCTCCCCAGGGCCCCGATTCATGTACATTTAACCCGGAGTTAGGGCGAGGTAAGGAAGGAATAGGACGGGTTAGGTCGAACCAATGAACAAGCTCTATGTCACTGTATGAATGACGATTAACTTATCACTGCAACTTAGATGATTGTTTCATTGGTTTCCACCGCCATCTAACTTAGTAAGTTTGACGACGAACTTTGCTAAATGTCGCCGTGTTTTATTTAATTTTTGATGTTTAATGAGAATTTTGATGCGAGTGTGTTGTACATCATCGAATTAAAAGAAATACGTATACTCTTGCCGTAAGTTATGGCATAGCCTAGGACTATCGTATTATTTTGATTCAAAATAAAGTTGCAATTAGCCGTCAAAACTTGTAATTTTTTAGGGAAGTGTGTCGAAACAAGGCCATGCAGGCTAGGTAAGGCCTAGGGCTTGTCAAACGTGTATTGGTACTATGCATATTTCCAGGCCTATAGCCTCCAGGAACAATAGACTAAGTCTTTTAAATTTAAAATAATTTTCTACAACTAAGCCTAGGTCGATGCCTGTTTCTGTTATGTTTTTTGAGCGCAATAACAATATTTTTCTAGTTTAACGTCTAGGCTCAAAAATAAAAATGTCCGCCTATCTGTTTACAAATTTTGGCTACCTCCGAGGCAGCATAAATCGGTATTCATGAAGCATTGACTTGCCCTAACTCTCGCTAACTTTCACACCACCGCTAATCCTGGCTAGCTCGGGGATTAGGCCGAGGTAAGGCCGAGTGGCAATGACTATATTTTTAGGTAAACACATTGTTTTTTACAAAATACTAAACAAGAATATCGAAAATGCGTCTTTGTGAGTCGATTCTATTTTAATTTGAAATTAATAGACATGTAACTTTTTGAATTATGTCTTGGCATTAACTTGATGGGCCAATTTGTGTGGGAGTGCAAAATCCATTTTTCTCACCACTTTAGGTGTAGTCATTAGCGCCAAAAAGGGCATAAGTATAGGGCGATATTGAACAGTAAATACATTTTGCACAAATAAGGGCCTAACTAGTACGTGTCACAAGTTAAGGTGGGACAGGACCTCGGTATAGTGGCCTATGTTGGTGGAAGGAGAAGCTTGAGAGAGGCCCTGGAGGTGGGACTTTACAAGTGTCGCTCAAAATATTCGAAAATGAGCCGTCCAATACACGGTCGCTGTTGCCTTGTGCGGCTGTGACTACACCATGTACTGCAGAAGCTCCGAAAGCGCGCGTCTCAGTCAGCGTAGCGCCAGATCGTTCACACATGCAGCTTCTCGGCTCGGGCTCACTCGTCGAACGAGTTAGATCAAGATAATGTTAGCTGTTCTAGGAGGGTAGGGTGGCTGAGTTAATAACATCAAACCATATTTTGTTCAGACTCATATATTATATTAAAGGTAAAAACTAATCATGTACATTATCAGGAAATACCAAAATGGCAATTGTATGCTGTGAATGAAGAAAGATTCATAAAACTTCCGGACCAAAAACTAAATGGATTCAAACCCACGTCCGTAATAGGTACCCGGTACCAGTTACCGCCATACCGGCATGTAATGTAAAAAAACGTTGCTGAAAGACTTCTGAGATACCTGGTAACTGCATTTGAACGAAGGGTTGTATGTTTAAATTGCTTTGTAAGTTTTCATTTTATCATTCAATTGTAGACGATTATTGAGTTAGTTACGGAAGTACCATTTTATGTATAAAGACCAGTGCCTTGCCCCCCCCCCCCCCCCCGAAAAAAAATCCCAGCTTAAATATCATATTCTGTAAATCATCTATTCATTTTTTTGAGTAGAGCTAAATTACGTAAAAACCACTTTAAAAAAAGCATGTTCAAAAAATTGCTCGTGGTCTTAGGTCCCGTAATTAAATTTTAATGAAAATTCTTGCAATTAGGTGTGGCTATCTTTGGAAAAGTTTTTTTTTTGCATTCTTGCACAATTGGTAATGATTTTCAAACAGTCAGATGAAATCATCAACCAGAGTGCACGTTGCGCCGCACGTCGCGCTAACTTTTTTATTTTATACATCTTTCTTGATTAAAAAACCCATGAAACTGATAAACATAGGTGAAACCCATAGTATTTATAATATGTTTTCTATAACTGTCCCAACCCTAATAATTCCACTAATTAGATAGATTTATATGCACATCTAAAAATTATCGCAAAATTTCCCGCTTGGTTTCCCCACGATTCGTGATAAAAAAAAAGAAAAGAATAAAAACAAAATACAAAACAAACCAGAAAAAAAACATCAATTTTTCTTCTCCACTGTAAAATTGAGTCATCGCTTCCACTTACGCACTTCCATGGCGGTCATGGGTGGGTGTACCCCTGCCCCACCCCGCGAAATTGCGTGTCTTTGATGTAGTTCTCTGGCTTAGTTCCCGCGCCAGACCGCTGAGCATAGTTCGAAGGAGGAAAAAAAACGTTGTCCCTCGACAGTTGACCAGACAGTAGATATGGACAAAAGGGGGAAAAAAAAAAGTAAATTTCGAAAATTTTTGGGTTTACTATAATAGCAACATCACTACAACATGAATAAAATTTAAATTTCGAAACTTAGGAAAACCACAAAAGGGTTTTGTTCAGGTCGCAAACAAACTAAAAAAATGCAAATTTTATAGTAATAATATGAACATTGGTTTGGGGGTAAAATTAGGCAAAAAATTGTAATGACCGATTGCCTTGTTTGTTCACAACAATTATTTTTGGGGTAGTTGGGGAAACCCCAGTAAAGCGAGCACTAGTACACTCGGGCACCTCATAAAACTAGCAGCTTTGGGGTTTTTTTTCGAAATATACCCAGCTTCAAGAAACAAAATACATGATAGAAAACTGCCAAAATCGGTGGGGTATGCACTTTCTTCTGGGAAAAAAAAAAGGGGTTGAAACCGCTAAAAATATTTTCCTGGTGTTATCTAGGTCCCCGTCAGGGGCGCCGCGCACCCCAAGCAGGGTGGCTAAACTCGGGCTACTAAAAATAATAGCCCCCTAATTCGACACCAGACGGGAGGTCTACCCTACAACGTTCAAATTTAAACATGCACGTAATAGTGATTGGTGAATTTGAAACAAAAAGCTAAAAAAAGTTACCTGGAAGTGTTGAAATAAAGGTTTTATTCAATTTAACTATAAAACTAAAGAACGATCTATACTTAAATGTTTGTAAACCAAATAAAAAATCCACCCTAGTGGGGTATCAAACCCCTGGTCTCCCGTTTTCCGGTCGAATGCTTTTCCCTAAGCTACCGTAACGGTTTACTCATTACATCGGGATTGTGGTACATTGTAGATTGAATAAAAAGGAAACAGTACTGTGCGATTCTGCTGCTTTTAAAACGCCCATCTAAACACGTTTTGAATGTCTTACCAAACGCAGGTATGGCGAGGGTTTATTTCTAAAGGGGAAAACACCCCTGTAGGTGAAATCAATTTTACAAAAATAAATCCAGAAATCTATTAGATCTATAAAATGTACCAAAAACCCGGATGTGTAAACCTCGACCGGGCAATGGGGAGACCGCGTTACGGTACCCGGGAAGGTTTTTTTTTTTCTGGTTTTGTTTTCAAAAAAAGCACATAGTTTTATTTATATACTCCTTTTTATGTGTTTTGAAAACCAGTTTTGGGGGGGTGTTGCTTTTTTTTTAATTGATTCTACGTCATTATTATCTAAACTTCTACGCTATAAATACAAAAAATTTACTTGCCCGTACCGCATCGTTGCATATTGCTGGGCATAATAAATTTGCACGCACTATTACAGGGGGTATGAACCGGGGGGAGGGGCGGGGGGGGGGGTTAAACCAAAGGAGAAAAATTTTAATCCCGAATTTCCCTAGTAAATAAGCACACCCCTTATACAATTCGACAGCCACCTTGATATGTTTGCCTTATGTTTTGTTATTACATAAAAAAAATTTGGGTTTTAATTTTCTGAAATGGAGCATCACATTTTCTGTTTCGGAATTCGTTTTTTTTAAGTATATTTTTGTTAAGATTTTTATTAAAATATCTGAAGGACTACTTTTTAAGAAAGACAATAAATGGAACTTTATTTTCCCAAAAGGTTAACAAAACCCCCTTACAAGGTAAGTATAAAACCTAAAGTTTGCCCCTCATATACATTACGTGATGGGGCTCGAAAAAGTGAAATTTTGAAAATACATAAACAAAGCCCCCCAAAGCACAACCCCCCCCTGCAGACTATAGTGGATGGAACACCATTTTAATGAGTTCAAGAGAGCAGTCAAAAAATTTGCATTTTAAGTTTCAATTCAACCAAATTTTTGTTGTCTTTGTCTGTTTTTCTAGAAACTAGGTGCATATGATTCTAAGAAAACTACAGAACGGACAGAGTTTGTTGTTCTTATTAGGTTTTGTTACAGAATTTTCTAGTTTAAAATTTTAGACACAAACTAAATTTTGGAAAATACGCAAAAATGTAAGCAATGATTGTCATTACACCCGTCGGGGGGGATAAAAACCGCGATGACGGCCTTGGGGGCAGTCTCATCGGCGAATTTTAGCTGATCGAGGGGGGGGGGATATTAGTTTTAATGCGTTTATCTGTGATTTATCTGTGATTGTGACGCAGCGATCATTGCTTTTAAAATGCGGGCAGGAATAAAATAAATGCGGAATACTGCTTGTACAGTGTACGGATTTTTAAATTTTTACTAGATGTAGCTCAAATCTCAGTTGGTTGGGGAAACAGCTCAGACAGCGGAAGACGGGGTTATATCCTCATTGAACAATTTCTATATTTTGTTCCCGTTTTCAAAGGCTAAAACTCAGGAACTTTAAAACGTTATAAAGACTGTTACAAATAAACATTACATTTATTTCCGATTTGGTTAATGGGAAACACTGCCGTAGGTGTAATTGTTATTATTTAATACAATAGAAATTAAAAAAGTTTTATTGTGTTTTTGGGGGTCTAGGGTTAAACCGTCCCTGGGAAAGGGGAGATCCGGGTTCGGGGTCCCGGTCGGGGCGAACTTTTTTTAATTTTTGATTGTATTAATAATAACAAATTTCATATTTTACCACCCCGAACAATATTTACATTTTTAGATTGCCTGCGTCTGCGCATAAAAAAACGAGTTTTTTGACGTGGCTCATCCAACAGACTAATAAAGAAACGCTCCTACAGAAAAATGATCCGGGTTCGAGCCCAAAAAGAGGCTTTTTAATTCGAAACTTTTAATAGTAATAATTTTTTTTAGTACCATATTTACAAAAATTTCGTACATTCTTTAAATAACTATATTTCACTAATGTGTGCGGCGTGATCTAATTTTGAACAGAGGGGCCCTTTTAAACATACTACCATATTTTACATTTGCTTTCATCGAAGATAGTATGTAGACCCATTATATTTGCTATGTACGTTTCTCATTGGGCTCATCTTAACAAAAAATATTAACCCGTTGATTGAAGCAAAACCTTGGAAACTCTCAAAATTTTCTTTTACGTTACCGTGTTCTAAACAAAAAACTTTTATAGGCATATGCATTGGTGGTGTTTGCATTAGTTAAACAATTTACTCATGGCCCAAGAAACGTTTTTTCGAACATAAATAACCCCCCCCGTCACTCAAAAAGTCGTATCGCCAGAGTGGCCACTGTGGGGCTGAAAAGGGCCCAAAAAAGCGGCAAAAAATGCATTCGATTCAGAGTTTTGCGGGGGAACTAGAACCGATTTTAAATTTTTTTTTTATTTTGAAGATAAATGTTGAAATTAGAAAATTATTTTTTTACTTTTTCCATAAAATTTTTTTTTAATTTTTTTAAAAAGCTTAAAGGAAGGTAAATTTCAAAAAATTTGACCAAGTTCGCAATTTTTAAAAACCATATTATACAATTTCGAAAACGACAAAACATAAGTCCTGTAAATTTTTTTTTTGAATAGAAAAAAAAAAAATTATGCCAATGACGTTGTGGGCGAGTTCTAAATGAAATGCTGGGACACTGCATCGCACGATATTATGTACTCCTGTGCAACCTTAAAGGTCTTATAAACAAACTTTTAGACTCGCCCCCCAAAAATTGCATTTTTTTTCATCGTTGGTGCAAAAAAATTTTTTTGTCGTTGGGCCGTTTTTTTTACCATATCTCATTCGGTTGTACTTCTGGTGTCGAAAATTGTGTGAAAAATTTCTTTACCAGACTGTTTTAGTTTTGAAAACAAATATTATTATGCATTGGGGGTGGGCCTCACTCATGTTTTTTTTATTTGATGTTTTTTTGTAGTCCTAGCAAAAAATTTTCCCCTGACTGAGAAAACTACACTGGGCTTTGGAAAAAATTTTGGAAAAAACGGTACAAAATAAAAGGCTGATAGCATCCAACATCTTAAGGATTGATTGATAGACCAATATTATAAAGGGTTTAAAAACTAACATGTACTTTATCAGGAAATACCAAATGGCAATTGTATGCTGTGAATGAAGAAAAAATTCATAAAACTTCCGGACCAAAAACTAAATGGATTCAAACCCACGTCCGTAATAGGTACCCGGTACCAGTTACCGCCATACCGGCAGGGTAATGTAAAAAAAGGGTTGCTGAAAGACTTCTGAGATACCTGGTAACTGCATTTGAACGAAGGGTTGTATGTTTAAATTGCTTTGTAAGTTTTCATTTTATCATTCAATTGTGGGACGATTATTGAGTTAGTTACGGATAGTCCCCATTTATGTATAAAGACCAGTGCCTTGCCCCCCCCCCCCCCCCGAAAAAAAATTCCAGCTTAAATATCATATTCTGTAAATCATCTATTCTTTTTTTTGGTAGAGCTAAATTACGTAAAAACCACTTTAAAAAAAAAAGCATGTTAAAAAAAATTGCTCGTGGTTTTAGGTCCCGTAATTAATTTTAATGAAAATTTTTTGCAATTAGGTGTGGCTATCGTGGATAAGTTTTTTATTGACATTCTTGCACAAGTTGGTAATGATATTACTAACATTTCAGATGCAATCATCAACACATGAGTGCACGTTGCGCCGCACGTCGCGCTAACTTATTTATTTTATACATCTTTCTTGATTATCAAACCATGTAATGAAAAAACATAGGTGAAATCCTATAGTATATTATAATCATGTATTCTATGAACTCGTCCCAAACCCTAATAACTTCCACATAATATAGATAGATTTATATGCACATCTAACAATTATCGAAAAATTTTCCCCCCGTTTGGGGTTTCCCACGATTCGTGACTGGTAAAAAAGAAAAAAGGAATCAAACAAACATACAAACACAAACACAGAAAAAATAACAGTCAATCTTTCTTCTCCACTCGTCAAATTGAGTCATCGCTTCACACTTACGCACTTCCTTTGAGCAGGTCATGGAGTGGGTGTCACCCCTGCCCCACACCGCGCAATCATTCGCGATGTCTTTGATGTAGTTCTCTGGCTTACGTATGCCGCGCAGACCGCTGAGTCATAGTCTCGAAGGAGGAAATAAAACAGATTGCCCGCTCGACAGTTGACACAGACAGTAGATATGGACACAAGGGGAAAAAAAATACTTTCAATTGCGAGAATGTTTAGGTTACTATAATAGCAACACTGGGACTACAACAATGAATCAAATTAATTCGAAACTTAGGATAAGCCACACCACAGGTGTTCAGGTCGCAAACAAACTAAAACAATGCAAAGTTATAGATAATAATATGAACATTGGTTGGGGTCAATTAGGCAGAAAAACTTGTAATGCCCGATTGACCGTTGTTTGTTCACATACAATTATTATTGGGTAGTTAGGGAACCGCAGTCAAGCGAGCACTAGTACACTCGGGCACCTCATAAAACTAGCAGCGTTGGGGTGTTTTCGAAATATCACCCAGCTGTCAAGAAACATAATACATAAATAGAAAACTGCCAAAATCGAGTGGGGTATGCACTTTCTTCTGGGTAAAAAAAAGGGAGTTGAAACCGCTCAAAATACTTTCCTGGTGTTATCTAGGTCCCCGTCAGGGCGCCGCGCAGCCAAGCAGCGGTGTGCTAACACTCGGGCAAACTATAACAAATAATAGACCTAATTCGACACCAGACAGGGAGGTCTACACTCTACAACGTTCAAATTTAACATGCAGTAATAGTGATATGGTGCAATTTGAAACAAAAAGCTGAAAAAGTTACCTGGAAGTCGTTGAAATCAAGGTTTTATACCAATTTAACTATATAAACTAAAGAAACGATCTATACTATACAATGTATGTAAACACAAATAAAAAAATCCATCCTAGTGGGGTATCGAACCCTGGTCTCCCGATTGCCGGTCGAATGCTTTTCCCTAAGCTACCGAAAAACGGTTTACTTAAATTACATCTGGATTGTTGGTACATTGTAGATTGAATAGAAAGGAACAGTACTGTGACGATTCTGCTGCTTTTGAACTGACCATCTAAACACGATTTAGAATGTCTTTACCTAACGCAGGTATGAGCGAGGTTTATTTCTCAATTGGAAAACACTCCTGTAGGTGAAATCAATTTTACAGAAATCAATCCAGAAATCTATTCAGATCTATACAATGTACCAACAACCTGGATGTGTAAAGCACTCGACCGGCAATCGGGAGACCGCGTTACGGTACCCGCGGGGAAAAGGATTTTTTTTCTGGATTGATTCTAAAAAAGCACATAGATATTTATATGATGCTCCATTTTATGTGTTTAAAAAAACCCAAGTGTTGGGGGTGTTGCTTTATTTTAATTGATTCTACGTCATTATTATCAAAAACTTCTACGCTATAAATACATAAATTTACTTTGCCCGTGACCGCATCGTTGCATATTGCTCGGCATAATAAATTTGCACGCACTATTACAGAGGCGTATGAACCGGGGGGGAGGGGGGGGGGGGGGGGGTTTAAACCCAAAGGAGTAAAAATTAATCCCAAAATTTTCCCGTAGTAAATAAGCACATCCACTTATACAATTCGACAGCCACCTTGCATATGTTTGCCTGTATGTTTCGTTATTACATAAAAAATTAGGTTATAATTTACTGAAATGGAGCATCACATTTTCTGTTTCGGAAAATTCGTTTTTTTAATGTATATTTTCGTTAGAGATTTTTATTAAAATATCTGAATGGACTATTTTTGAAGAATGACAATAATATGGAACTTTATTTCCAAAGGTTAACAACACCACTTACAAGGTAATGTAGTAAAAGCCTAAAGTTTCCCTCTCATATACATTACGTGATGAGGGCTCGAACAAGTGAAATTCTGTAAAGTACATAATCAACGCCTGCAATGCACAACCCGCCACTGCATGACGTATAGTGGAGTGGAACACCTTTTCAATGAGTCAAGAAAAGCAGTCAAAAATTTGCTTTTTCAAGTTTTCATATTCAGACCAAATTTTTTACGTTGTCTTTGTCTGTTTCTTCTAGAATCTAGGCTGCATATGTTTCTAATGAAAACTACAGAACGGACAGAGTTTGTTGTTCTTATTATGGTTGTTGTTACAGAATTTGCTATTTTTAAAATTTCATGACACAACTAACATTGGAAAATACGCAAAAATGTAAGCAATGATTTGTCTTTTACACCCGTCGGGAGTGATAAAAACGCGCGATGCACGGCCTTGGGACAGTCTCATCGGCGAGATTTGAGCTCGAGTCGAGGGGAGGGGGACTATTAGATTCAATGCGTTTATCTGTGATTTATCTGTGATCTGTGACGCAGCGATCATTGCTTTAATAATGCGGTCAGTGAATAAGTAAATGGGGAATACTGCTTGTACAGTGTACGGATTTAATTTATACCCTAGATGTAGTCTCAAATCTCAGTTGGTTGGAGCATCAGCTCAGACAGCGGAAGGACTGGGGTTATATCCTCAGTTGAAAACAATTTCTATATTAGTTCCCTTTATCAAAGGCTAAAACTCAGGAACTTTAAATCGATTATAAATGACTGTTCCCCAAATAAAAAATTACATATTATTTCTCGATTTGGTTATGGGAAACACTGCCGTAGGTGTAATTGTTATTATTTAATACAATCAGAAATTAAAAAAAGTTTTATTGTGTTTTTGGTGGTCTAGGGTTAAGCCGTCACTGGAATGTGGAGGATCCGTGGTTCGAGTCCGGGTTTCGGGGCGAACTTTTTTAATTTCTGGATTGTATTAAATAATAACAATTACATATTATACCACCACGGAACAATATTTACATTTTAGATTGCCTTGCGTTTCTGCGCATAACAAAACGAGTTTTTTGGGGACGTGGCTCATCCAACAGACTAATAAAGAAACGCTCCTATAGAACCAAATGATCCGGGTTCGAGCCAAAACGAGGCATTTCAATTCGAATCTTTGAATAGTAATAATTTGTTTAGTACCATATTCAAAAAGATTGCGATACATTCTTTAAAGTAACTATATTTTCACATAATGTGTGCGGCGTGATCTAATTATGAACAGATGGCCATTGTAAATCATACTACCATATTTTAGCTTTTGGTTTTTCATCGAAGATATGTATGTATGACCTATTATGATTTGCAAATGTACGTGTTCTCATTGGGCTCATCTTAACAAAATTAATATTAACCTGTTGATTGAAGCAAAACCTTGCACACATCTCAATATGTCTTATACTGTTACCGTGTTCTAAAAACAAATACTTTTTATAGGCATATGCATTGGTGGTTTTCTGCATTAGTTAAACAATTTTACTCATGGCCAATGAAATCGTTTTTTCGAACATAAATAACCCCCTGTCACTCAAAAAGTCGTATCGCCAGAGTGCGCCATTTGTGGGGCTGAAAAGGCCTAAAATAGCGGCAAAACATGCATTTCGTAGTTCAGTATTTTAGCGGTAACTAGACACACGATTTTGATAATTTTTTTTTTTATTTTGAAGATAAATTTTGAAATTAGACTTATGTTTTGTACTTTTTCCAAAAAATTTTTTTGTAATTTTTTATAAGCTCTAAAGTGAAGGTAAATTTTCAAAATATTGACCAAGTTCGCAATTTTTAAAGACCATTTTATTTTAAATTTTCCCGAAAATCGACAAAACATAAGTCCTAGTAAATTTTATCGTGAATAGAATAAAAAAAAAATTATGCCGATATGACAGTTGTGGGTCGAGTTCTAACTGAAATGCTGGGACACTCCCATCGCACCGATATTATAGTACTCCTGTGCAAACCTTAAAGGTCTTATAAACAACATTATAGACTCGAACCCAAAAAATTGCTTTTTTTTTACATCGATTGGTGCAAGAAAATTATTTGTCGTTGGGCCGTTTTTTTTACCATATCTCATTCGGTTGTACTTACTGGTAGTCGACACTTGTGTGAAATATTTCTTTACCAGACTGTTGAGTTTGGGAAGGCATAATATTATTATGCATTGGAGGGCTGTGGCCTCACATCATGTTTTGTTATTAGATGTTTTTAGTAGTCACTAGCAAAAAATTTCCCTCGGGACTGAGAATAACTACACTGTGGCTTGGAAATTATTGGAAAATCGGTATCAAAATAAAAGGCTGATAGCATCTCAACATCTTAAGGAGTTGATTGATATTAAATCAGTACAAAAAGAATCTGCAACTGAATTGTTACAATTTATCAACACAGTGTCTAGTAATCTAAATGCTCTTAAGGCCCTTAGTATTGAAACACCTTTGGAAGAAGTCATATTGTTACATCTATTCACCAGACGTTTAGATAGTAATACACGCAAAGAATGGGAACTCACTCTCAATGATCAAGCATTCCCATCACTTGATAGTTTTATCGCTTTTCTTGAACACAGAAGACAAGCTCTAGAAAACGTTCAACCCTTCAGTAACAGTAATTGTTCAGATCTGAAGTTCATTGCTGCTGAAGTCAAGGGAAGATTCAATCCAAGCGATAGAAAGTCTAATGCATACATTTCTAGGCCTACAGACACAACTGTACCTAAATGTCAGAGTTGCAATGAATCACATTCGTTGTACAAATGTGATGAGTTCAGGAACTTCACCCTAGTCAGAAACAATATTGTGTACAAAATAACAGGTTATGCTTCAACTGTCTTCGCACTGGGCACGTTGTCAAGTCATCCCACTCAAAGGGTTGCCGAAAGTGTGGAAAAAAAACATCCATACTCTGTTACACAATTCTAATCTTGAAAAGTGGGTTCTTCTGACATGGTTCAGAGAATTTCTAATCCGCACCATTATGTGACAACACAGATAATGGTCACGAGGGAAGTTCAAACCAGTTTCAGAACGCATGCTGTGCATTCAAGGATACCCAATCACATGTTCTATTATCAACAGCAATAGTACTCATAAAAGATTGTAATGGCAAGCTTCAAGAGTGTAGAGCTCTTTTAGACAGTGGAAGTCAATCTTACTTTTGTACTGAAGATTTAGTTCAACGATTAGGATTGAAGAAACATAAAAAACCACATTTCAATTCGAGGTATCAATAAACGTAGCCTCAGAATCAAAGCATATAGTTGAATGCCAACTGCAATCTCAAGTAGGCAACTTCAATGCTAACTTGTCATGTTTAGCTCTGCAACGCATAACCCGGGCCCGATGCCAGATATGTTTATTGAACATGAACAGTGGAATATACCCGACATCGATTTAGCTGAACCAACATTATTCCAGCCAGGAAGGATTGATCTGTTGATAGGGGCAAGAACTCTTTTTCCAGCTTCTAAGGCCTGGACGAAAGTCAAGATTAGAGAATAATTATCCTATTCTACAGGATACAGAGTTGGTTTGGAAATGGCAGGACGTTTCCAACAAGTATGTGGCGATGCCTCTACTGCATCTGTTACCGCCACTTCTTGCAAACAGATGACGTCTAGATCGGCAACTGCAAAAGTTTTTGGGAACTGAGGAAGTCCACTCAAAGCCAAGAACCGACGAAGAACAAAAATGTGAGCGACATTTCCCAAAAAACTGTGACAAGGAATAGTAAAGGGGGGATTTGTAGTAAGGCTTCCATTCCAGGCAGATCATGAGAAATCTTGGTAACTCATTCGATCAGGCAAGCTACAGATTTAAACATTTGGAAGGTCGGCTGCACAAAAACCAGAACTACGATTGGAATACAAGTTTCTTGAAGAATACGAAAAAACTTGGCCATATGGTACAAGTGCAGACAAAATTCAGGTGTACATTCTGACAATGTATACTATCTGCCTCATCATGCGTTTTTTAAGGCTTCCAGCACCACAACCAAGACACGAGTTGTTTTTGACGCTTCAGCCAAACTACGAACGGTAAATCCTTAAATGATATCTGATGTCGGTCCTACTATTCAACAAGACTTGTGGTCAATCGTGGGACGGTTTAGAACACATCAAATTGCATTTACAGCTGACATTGCTAAAAATGTATCGTCAAGTCAACGTAGATCCACGGGACACTCGATATCAAAGAATTCTCTGGAGAACATCGCCTCAAGAATCTGTCAAATGTACGAGTTACAAAAAGTCACCTACGGCACAGCTTCAGCTCCCTTTTTGGCAAACACGATGCTTACAACAACTTGCCGAAGAAGAAGCTAGCAGCTATCCTCGCGTACAGGAAGTGCTAGGACGAGAGTTTTACGTTGATGACTTGCTCAGTGGCTGTGACAATATCCAGGATGCTCTTCAAATTTAAGATGACCTGACCATGCTATTAAATAGTGGGGATTCCCACTCAGAAAATGGTGTTCAAAAATGTCCAGAGTTACTTGAAGCAATACCCACAGAGTACGAGAGAAACCCAGTTACCTCTTCAATTGATCGCACAGACAGCGTTTTAAAACACTTTGGGTTTTTGTGGAATCCGAAGTCAGATAAGTTTCTCGTACAAAAAAAAAGCTCTTCATATTTGCACGATCAAGTGTCTGCCACGAACGTTACAAAACGGAAGATTTCATCAATCATTGCGTCGATATTTGATCCATTAGGTTCGTCAGCCCAATAGTGATTTTACATAAGATATTTTACAGAAGTTATGGCTTCATAAACTGACTGGGATGATCGACTACCACAAGAGTATTGATGGAATGGAACAAGCTTCACCAAAAAACTTCCTTTTGTCCCAAAAAAATTGAAATTGACCGATTAGTTCTATGCAAAGCAAACCCAAACATAGACATACAGAATTCATGGTTCTCAAAATGCATCAGAAACGAGCGTATGGATGTGTTTATATCTCAGGTCAGTCAATGTCAAAATGAAGTAAGTATTCATCTACTGTGCTCAAAAAACAAGAGTAGCACCTGTAAAAAAGGTTACTCTGCCCCGTTTTGAACTTTGTGGGGGCATTGTTACTAGCGCAACGGTACAAAAAACACTACCAATCTTGAACCTTAAGATTGACAGCATACATCTTTGTACGGATTCAACCATTGTTCTATCATGGTTATCCTCGTCTTCAAATCGATGGGAAACATTTGTTGCGAACAGAGTATCCAAAATTCAAGAATACACTAATGTAAGGATTGGAAACATGTAATTTCCAAACACAATCCAGCAGATCTTATTTCAAGAGGAACTGATCCTAAAACACTTAAAAAAACTTGATATATGGTGGCACGGACCTGACTGGCTACAGCAACCTACTCTATCGTGGCCCTCATCCGTCCCATCATTGAACAGTGACAATTCCATATCCGAAAAACGTAGAATTGTCAACACCATGTTAGTTACTAATACTGTAACAACCGAGATTATTTCCAAATACTCGTCACTCTCGAAACTGACACACGTAGTTGCATATTGTTTGCGATTCAACTTCAATTGTAAGAATTCGATGTCAAGAAAGTCAGGTGTGCTATCTGCTGAGGAGCTACAATCTGCTCTCAAAAAATTTTCATTAAATGTGTGAAAAAGATGTTTACCTTCGTGAAATTCAAGAGCTTCAAGACAACGGTCAAGTTTCAAAGAAAAGCTTACTGTTAAATCTTCATCCATTTTTAGACGATGAAAAATTCCTGCGAGTCGGTGGGAGATTAATAATTCAGAACTTCCATACGATAACAAGCATCCACTTATTCTGCCACCAAAACATGATCTTACTAAATTGATTATCAATTCTGAACATCTCAAAGCTACTTCATGCTGGTCCGCAATTGTTAACGCATCATTGCGCCAGCAATATTGGATCCCCAGAGCAAAACAAGTTATCAAGAATTGCATTCACAAATGTTTTCCTTGTTTTAAACTGAAGGTTCAACATCAAAAAAAATGATGGGTCAATTACCTAAAGGGCCCCTGTTCAACCAAACTCGTCCTTTGTGAACACAGGAGTAGATTATGCTGGTCCTTTTTCAATAAGACTGGATCAGTACGCAGCAAAACTACAATTAAATGCTATGTTGCAATATTTGTATGCTTTACAGTAAAAGCTGTACACTTTGGGAAATAGTGAGTAATTTAACGACTGAAGCCTTTATAGCAGCGTTAAGAAGGTTTACAGCCAGAAGAGGCAAGTGTCTACACATTTACAGTGACAATGCTACGAACTTTGTGGGCTCAACCGTAAGCTTCAAGAGTTTCGTAGGCGTTCCTTACCGAATCGTTCTGCGACAGATCAAGGAATATGCTGGTAAAAGAACAATTTACGTGGACTTCATTCGCCCAGTGCACCACACTTTGGTGGTCTCTGGGAAGCTGCAGTGAAGTATATGAATTTCATTTGAAACGGGGTGGTAGGGACGGCTACACTGACGTCTGAAGAAATGCTACTCTACTTTCTCAAATTGAAGCATGTATGAATTCCCGTCCTTTACCGTTTGTCAAACGATCCTAATGATCCAACGTTTTAAGTCCAGGTCATTTTCTCATAGGCGCTCTATTAATAAGCCTACCTGAGCCAGACTTGCTTAACACGTTACAATCAACCAGTTTTCACGTTTGGGAACGAGTCCAAAAATATGCACCAGCAGTTGTGGAAAATGTGGTCAAGGGACTACCTCAACGGACTCCAGCAACGACAGAAATGGTCCCTTCCCACAACAATCTACAACCAGGAATGGTGTGCCTTGTTCGAGATGATCGTCTGCCTCCTCTCCAATGGAAACTCGGGGTCGTAGAAAGCATCTGCCCAGGGAGTGATGGGCTAGTTCGAGTTGTCAAAATACGATTAGGTCGCAACGTGATGAAGAGACCAATTCGTCATTAATTCCTCTCCCTACTCAATTTTCTTATGTAATACTTTTTTGTATTTTTATCTCCAATCAAACGGGGGGGTATGTTGAGTTTAGAAGGCATAATATTATTATGCATTGTGAGGCTGTGGCTCACATCATGTTTTTGTTATTAGATGTTTTTTAGTAGTCACTAGCAACGAACGTGTTGAAATGGATGTGAAAATGAGTGTGCTATGTTTTTAAACTAAAGTAATTCAAATAAAAAAGAAATATACAGTCCACATTTAAATAAGCATCAGTTTTTCACAGACCAACAACGAAAGTCTGCACGGGGATATAAAGTACACACAAAAAACAGACAATAATTTTAAAAAAGCCAATTACTGAGTGTAGCATAACATAAATAAACAATTATTGGGGCAATTTTAAAGGTAAAAGAATTTGGATCAAGCAGGTTCGAAACTGGCGACCCTTTACGTGGGAGTTGACCATGCTACGCACTACTACGCCACGGGCGCGGCCGTCCTTCGCGTTGGCTTTGAGTGGTACAAACGTTGGTCTTGTTGTTAGCTAATCTGCTTGCATCAGTTTTTGTCTTAGGAGTTTGTAACGGTGCGGTGACTTTAGAAACCGTCCCAGCAATTCAAGTACATAATAAATTCAGAGGGGTTTTCTGAATCGGCCTTGTTGATTTGGCGTGGATCCCCGGGTGTTCGCACTGTCCATAACCACTGATTGCTATATTTTCCTATTACAAAATATCGATCTTTGGTTGGTTATCGCTCACTCGTCGATTGCGTCGGCGCCTACAGGGTTGGGTTGGTCGCTTGATTTACTGCCCCACTGAAAATCAGTATATAACTGAGTGGGTAGACTCTAAATACAATTTATTTTATTTATTTATTTATAACACGAGCCTCACGACGCATTCAGATAACTCTTTATTTTAAAGGTTTATTAAGGGCATCTTTTTACATTCAAAGCCTTCTGCCACATTTAATTACTGTTATAATCGACTATTTATTAAAGCATGCACGTTATTACTCATTTATTCTGGCGTAATAACATTTGAGGTGAGGTTTTTGCCGTCGTCGGTGCAAATAGCTACTACCTCGCCTATAACTCTTGGTGTTAGGGAGTATTTGGCGAGGTAGGGGTAGGGCGAGGTAGCGAGTGTTAGCTCAACGTACATGAATCGGATTTGACGTTGCCCCTCGCTAACTCTTCTTAACCCTGCCTAACCTGGGATAAAAATGTACATGAATCGGGTCCCAGGGGATTACTTGAATTTTTAAGGATATGACATGTTGCCATATTGAATATGATGCAGTTTCGCAAGAGCGCGCCACAATAGTGCAATTTTTTCCCATATGCCTTTTTATCCCAAAAAAAAATTTTCCCCCCTTGTGCCCGCAGCCCCACTCTAGTCCAGCGGAGTGCACGTGCAGTCCTCCAACGCTCGGCCGACGCGACGGCCCTTTTGTGGCCTCGGGTTCTACCACTCCCCCACTCAAACGAATACAAATGTAGAAACAACAACCAATAATCTAATTTTCAGCATCTCTGTTTTCACACCGGCTGTCTTCTATCAGCAATGGCTCTAGAAAACTTCCTGTATGTTGCATTTACCGTTGTGCGTTCATCGAGTGGGGGAATGAACAACACGCTTTTTTTTTCAGCTTTATTAGTAGTCTCATGCAAACACGTGGTGCATCTGTAGGTTCACGTTGTTGAAAGTAATGGTCTGTTTCAATGCAGATGATGCGTCCCAGAGTTTAGTTATATACTCACTAACGCATGTTGTCGCTCTTGTACAAAGACGCCGCCCAAATAGCTCGCGCACACCCCTGGAGTCTAGTTGGGTTTCGCTATTATTGTCCTCGAAGTCCTCAGCTAATGCGTGTAGGGCCGCAGGGCGTTCTCTCGGCTTCGGCTCGAAGCCTGGACCTCAGGATGTAGGAGCGCAACAATGCCTCATGGGGTGCATTTGCATAGCACGAGATGCTGTCTTTATTGTTGAACCATTTATTTCGGTGGCGAACTTGCACAACGTGATTTGGGGGAGGGGTGGCTTCCTCTGCACTGGCTTGCTTTTTGTCTCTCAAGTACAAATATAATTACGAACAGATTGCAATTTATTTTTATATTTATGTACAGTGAGTTTCCCATTATTATGGGCTGTTGGCAACCCCCCAATTATGCAAGCAAGCCCAATAGCAGAATTTTTATGAGTTTTTTGTTTTAAGATTTCTTAAATGTTTGATCAATTCTAAGCAACGCTGTTGCAATGGCATTTAAATCTTCCAAAAATTGTTTCTTATTTTTTTTCCCACGTTTGGTTTCTTTCATTGGTGGGTTTTTTTGCCTTCGCACCCACTTTATCGGTTAGAAAAAGGTTCCTGAGCCACCGTATCTCGTTTCCCCCAGGCCAAATTTTTTTTTTGTTTTTTCCCCTTAATTTTAGTTTTGGCCCCAAAAAAGTTGCCCCTCAAAAAGTCCCCACAGTTTACAATTCTTTAGAATTTTGTGGGCTCAAACCGTAAGCTTCAAGAGTTGCGTAGGCTGTTCCTTACCGAATCGTTCTGCGATCAGATCAAGGAATATGCTGGTAAAGAACAATTTACGTGGCACTTCATTCCGCCCAGTGCACCACACTTTGGTGGTCTCTGGGAAGCTGCAGTGAAGTATATGAAATTTCATTTGAAACGTGTGGTAGGGACGGCTACACTGACGTCTGAAGAATTAGCTACTCTACTTTCTCAAATTGAAGCATGTATGAATTCCCGTCCTCTTACCGTTTTGTCAAACGATCCTAATGATCCAACGTTTTTTAAGTCCAGGTCATTTTCTCATAGGCGCTCTTTTAATAAGCCTACCTGAGCCAGACTTGCTTAACACGTCTACAATCAACCAGTTATCACGTTGGCAACGAGTCCAACATATGCACCAGCAGTTGTGGAAAATGTGGTCAAGGGACTACCTCAACGGACTCCAGCAACGACAGAAATGGTCCACTTCCCACAACAATCTACAACCAGGAATGGTGTGCCTTGTTCGAGATGATCGTCTGCCTCCTCTCCAATGGAAACTGGGGGTCGTAGAAAGCATCTGCCCAGGGAGTGATGGGCTAGTTCGAGTTGTCAACATACGATTAGGTCGCAACGTGATGAAGAGACCAATTCGTCATTTAATTCCTCTCCCTACTCAATGTCTTATGTAATACTTCTTTGTATTTTGATCTCCAATCAACGGGGGGAGTATGTTTGAGTTTAGAAGGCATAATATTATTATGCATTGTGAGGGCTGTGGCCTCACATCATGTTTTTGTTATTAGATGTTTTTTAGTAGTCACTAGCAACGAACGTGTTGAAATGGATGTGAAATTGAGTGTGCTATGTTCTTTAAACTAAAGTAATTCAAATAAAGAAGAAATATACAGTCCACATTTAAATAAGCCTACCAGTTTTATTTCACAGACCAACAACGAAAGTCTGCACGGGGATATAAAGTACACACAAATAACAGACAATAATTTTAAAAATGCCAATTACTGAGTGTAGCATAACATAAATAAACAATTATGGGGCAATTTTAAAAGTAAAAGAATTTGGATCAAGCAGGTTCCGAACTGGCGACCCTTTACGTGGTAGTTGACCATGCTACGCACTACTACGCCACGACGGGCCGTCCTTCGCGTTGGCTTTGAGTGGTACATCGTTGGTCTTGTTGTTAGCTAATCTGCTTGCATCAGTTCTTGTCTTAGGAGTTTGTAAACGGTGCGGTGACTTTAGAGCCGTCCTAGCAATTCAAGTACATAATAAATTCAGAGTTGTTCTGAATCGGCCTTGTTGATTCTGGCGTGGATCCGCGGGTGTTCGCACTGTCCTACCACTGATGCTATATTTCCTATTCAAATATCGATCTTTGGTTGGTTATCGCTCACGGTCGATTGCGTCGGCGCCTACAGGGTTGGCTTGGTCGCTTTGATTTACTGTCCCCCACTGAAAATCAGTTATATAACTGAGTGGGTAGACTCTAAATACAATTTATTTTATTTATTTATTTATTTATAACACGAGCCTCACGACGCATTCAGATAACTCTTTATTTAATGGTTTTATTAAGGGCACTTTTTACACTTCAAAGCCTTCTGCCACATTTAATTACTGTTATAATCGACTATTTATAAAGCATGCACGTTATTACTCATTTATTCTGGCGTAATAACATTTGAGGTGAGGTTTCTGCCGTCGTCGGTGCAAATAGCCACTACCTCCGCCTATAACTCTTGGTGTTAGGGAGTATTTGGCTGAGGTAGGGGTAGGGCGAGGTAGCGAGTGTTAGCTCAACGTACATGAATCGGATTTGACGTTGCCCCTCGCTAACTCTTCTTAACCCTGCCTAACCCTGGGATAAAAATGTACATGAATCGGGTCCCAGGGGATTACTTGAATTTTAAGGATATGACATGTTGCCATATTGAATATGATGCAGTTTCGCAAGAGCGCGCCACAATAGTGCAATTTTTTCCCATATGCCATTTTTATCCAAAACATTTCCCCTCCTATGTCAGCCAGCCCCACTCTAGTCCAGCGGAGCGCACGTGCGCCTACGTGTGCCTACGCTCGGCCGACGCGACGGCCGTGTGTGGCCTCGAATTTCTACCACTCCACCACTCATAACGAATACAAATGTAGAAACAACAACCAATAAATCTAATTTGCAGGCATCTCTGTTTTCACAAACCCGGGTGTCTTCTATCAGCAATGGCTCTAGAAACTTCCTGTATGTTGCATTTACCGTTGTGGCGTTCATCGAGTGGGGGAATGAACAACACGCTTTCTTTTTCAGCTTTATTAGTAGTCTCATGCAAACACGTGGTGCATCTGTAGGTTTCACGTTGTTTGAAAGTAATGGTCTGTTTCAATGCAGATGATGCGTCCCAGAGTTTAGTTTATATACTCACTAACGCATTGTTGTCGCTCTTGTACAAAGACGCCGCCAAGTAGCTCGCGCACACCCCTGGAGTCTAGTTGCTTTTCGCTATTATTGTCCTCGAAGTCCTCAGCTAATGCGTGTAGGGCCGCAGGGCGTTCTCTCGGCTTCGGCTCGAAGCCTGGACCTCAGGATGTAGGAGCGCAACAATGCCTCATGGGCTGCATTTGCATAGCACGAGATGCTGTCTTATTGTTGAACCCATTTATTTTCGGTGGCGAACTTGCAACGTGATTTGGGGTAGGCGTGGCTTCCTCTTGCACTGGCTTGCTTATTTTCTCTCAAGTACGACAATAATTTACAAACAAGATTGCAATTTCTTTTTATCTTGATGTACAGGGAGTTCCTATTATTATGACTGTTGGCAACACCCAATTCTATGCAAGCAAGCCCAATAGCAGAATTTTGACGAGTTTTTTGCTTTAAGATTTCTTCAACTGTTTGATCAATTCTAAGCAACGCTGTTGCAATGGCATTGAAATCTTCCAATCCTTGTTTCTTATTTTTATTCCCACGTTTGGTTTCTTTCATTGGATGGGTTTTCTTGCCTTTCGCACCTACTTTGATCAGGTTTAGAAACGCGTTCCTTATGCCACACGTATCTCGTTTCCACCAGGCCAATATTCTCTTCCTATTTTTAGTGTTGTTATGACCAAAATATTCTTGGGAAGCTTTACCGAATACACCGTTTTCGGCTCTTCCCTCTGTGTCAAGGATATGTAAACAAGTAATGTCGTCATCGTCACTTACCTCGTTCCGCAAGATTTTCGCCATGCGTGAAACTTCAAATGTTGCCATAGTTGCAAATTGATGTTAGGAAAGACGGACACGAATACACAACACTAATTCAAATGATTCGGTATACCTTGTCTTTACCACAATACCTTAATTATAACAATTACACAAGAGCGGAGGAAAACGCAATCAAGCACATTACGGACTCTCATGCATGAGTTAGACGTAATTATTATTTATTTACGATTTAACACAATAACACAACCGCGAAATAAAACAAGCACAATATCGACTCAGTCAGACGTAATTATTATTTATTTACGATTTAACACAATAACACAACCGCGAAATAAAACAAGCACAATATCGACTCAGTCAGACGTAATTATTATTTATTATATTTTATTTTATTATTATTATTATTATTATTATTATTATTATTTATATTATTATTATTATATTGTGCTGTGATGTTCCGAATTCCGATGTTTGTCAGCAAACGGCAGCAGGAGTGATCACTAGGTGGTACCCGTGAGATGAAAACAGGTGCGGCTTATTGCACATATTGGAATTCCATATGCAATTTAATTTAAGTAATATGATAGTTTACAATTTCGAAATTAAACATCCTTAAAGTTCTTAGTAACACTTCATGGGGTGCGGACAGGACATGTCTTTTGCATATATATGGCTCACTGGTTAGGTCCGTAATGGACTATGCCTGTTGGGTCTACTCGTCGGCCCGTGATTCCATCTTGAAACTTCTCGATACTGTCCACCACAGTGGTCTCCGGCTGGCGCTGGGTGCATTTCGGACGAGCCCCGTCCTCAGCCTGTATGCTGAGGCAGGAATGACCTCCCTCGCAGAAAGACGGAACTACTTGTTGGGCAGATACGTATTGAAGATCCGGGCAATGCGTAACCACCCATCTCATGACGCTCTTTTTGATGAGAGATTTGTCCGTCACTTCGATACCAAACCTTTGGCGACCCTTCCTGTCGGATTACGTTGTAGACATCTTTTTAGAATTTTAAATTTTGATGTACCCAATCTATTGAGTTTCGTTTTGAGCCGAAACCCTCCATGGCTACTTCCGGAACTTGAAATTTGTTTCGACCTTGGCCGATATAATAAGTCCACAACATCAGATGTAATTTCAAAACTAGTTTTCAAGCTATTGTCACGAATACCATACCTTTAAATTCATTTTCACTGATGGATCTAAAACCGGCTGAAGGTGGTTGCGCTTACTATTGTGGCGGCAGTGGTGTTAGTTTCAGACTTCATGACATGTGTTCTGTTTTTACTGCTGAAATGTATGCCATACGAGAAGCTTTGAGATATATTTTGAAACAAAGATGCGGAAGCTTCATGGTATGTTCAGATAGTTTAAGTGCACTTCAGGCACTCCACGTCATGTTCTCTACTCACCATTTAGTAATTGACATTCAGTTCTTCATGGAGAAACTTCATGCGAGAGGCTACAAAATCATGTTCTGCTGGGTCCCTGGTCATGTAGGTATCTCTGGCAACGAGGAGGCTGACTTGGCAGCCAAGGCTGCAACGCAAAAAGCATCAACTGATTTTGACCTCGTACCTCTTCCTGATGTCTACAGTGGGTTCAAGAACCATATGTTGAAACTAGGTCAGGATTGTTGGAATGCTTTGCAGAATAATAAACTGCGCCGTGTGATGCCCTGTCTTTCACTGAAAGTACGACCCCCTTCTTCCATACTTTCTCGTCGTGAGGAGGTTGTATTGGCGCGAGTACGAATAGGGCACACCCACCTCACCCATGCCTATCTTTTTACCAGAGATAAGATTGCTCCGATTTGCGACACGTGTGATGTGTTGCTATCCGTTCATATTTGTTGACTGACTGCGCTAAGTATGATGGTTTGAGATCCAATTAAATTAAATCTATCATATGAAGAACTTTTGTCTTATGAAACAGTGAAAAAACTTATCAGATTTCTAAACCTTAGCAATCTGATCGACAAACTATGACAGTTCTTAAAAATAAAAAAAATCATGAAGCATGGGAGACTTGCTATTCATTATGACGACGTTGGCAACGGTTTCCTGATAATGATTATGATTATGATTTGGTAATTTGACATTTTCTACATATGACAACTTTAGCATGTATACCTTTTCCCGATTTGGCTGTCTACAAATATATCGACCTTGGCAATTCTTTTTATGACAATGATATGAAAAACACACATTTTACATTCATACATAGTTAACTAAATATCTTGGAGGCGCGAATAATCTTTGCCGTTGAAGCGCCCTAAAACTACTAATACTAATACAATTTACATTTCTTTTTGCCATGCGAGGAATGCAAAAAAAAAACGTATACCACCACTTTTTAAAATAAAACCATTTTAGCACACCTCTAACCATACACACATTTCTTATTATAAACAATTAGCACACACTGTCACTGAAGAAAATAAAATTGTTGCGTTAATGCGTCAAATCTTCGTAACAGTACCCAGATCAAATCAGTCAAGGCACCCAGAACCTCCAGTGGATCAACTTTAGAAATTCCTCTAAGAAATTAGAACTAAACATTGTTTTGACTTCTTACATCCTTGCTTAGGGTAAGTCATAAGTGAGATTTTTATTATTCATAAACGCAATACTGAACGTCAACTGTATTAGTTATTAGTTTCTATCTGATAACTGCACCCCTTGGCACCTTGACATTGTAAAAAATTCACCATGTACGATTAATTTTTTTATATTTTTTAAATGCGTGCATATTATGATAAAGGCAGAATTTTTTAGTAGTATTAGTATTAGTTATAGCATATTATGATAAAGGCAGAATTTTTTAGTAGTATTAGTATTAGTTATACTACTAAAAAATTCTGCCTATATCATAATATGCACGCGTTTAAAAAATTGATCGTACACGGTGCGTTCGGGCACTTTTTTTTTTAGCAATACACCACTGACAATAAATACCCTAAGCAAGTTGGGGGGGGAAATAAAATAATATAAAGTAGTAACAAAATTAATGATCGACCAAATTTGTTTGTTTGAGCCCTGCCTAACCTTAGTTGAAAATAATTGAAGAAATGAAGTCAATTGGATATGTGCAAAGATTTGATATGTGGTTGTCAAGATATGATTAATTAAATATCTAATGACAAAACCATAGCGAAAATAAATTTATTTAATGATAGTTCTATTTAAAATGTAAAGTATCTGTAAACATGTAATAATAAGATGGTCGACTCTTACCTTATGCAAATTGGAGATGGAGAGAAACACAACACTCACACACACTCTACACTACACACTATAAGAATCTATGTAAGAATGACTGTGAGCCCTCTCATGTCTTCAGGTGGACCGTAAATCTGGTTTTCATTGGTGCAATCGCCACCAATCAGATATTGATGGGGCGGGGTTTGCTTCCTCTACCTATACCCACATCCTGCAGGCACCATCCATCACGGTTTTACCCGGTAATCAATAGCAAATATAAATATGGGAAAAAAATCATTCTATGAAGTTATTCATTTTTTGAGGGTGCGTTTGTGTAAATCGGACAACCATGTGAAGTTTGCTGTGAATGACAATCAATCGATGACATGTAAAATTGTGTCATAACTTCAGCTAAGAAATTTTGTAGGCCTTATTATTAAACTAACAAAAAATCGCCTTTACTTTATTACTATCATAAATATATTAAGTAGACCTTATTACCTTATGTTCAAAATACCATCCTTATAGTGATGTTGTTTTTCATTCATTTTATATTAATTTACTGTGAATTTAATTAATTTAGGCCTAACCCATGTTTGGAGAACTTCTGTAAATAATTAGCTACGTTATTACTTCCTACTTGTACTGTTCAATTAATTAGGACAAAACAAATCACTCACTCGTCACTCCTGCATGTTACTGTTAACACTGCTCTCATTCAAATTCAGGAAATTAATTCCGTTATCTCTTGCTCGCGCAAGCACCTTTCACTCTCATAAGTATAGTTAGGAAGCTGTTGGTTCGATTCACCGTAAAAGTACATCACCCGAAAAATAACACTCTTGGTTTGTTTTTATTAGGTGCCCATTCTTTAAATAGCCTAAAATTGTATAAATAATTACGACTTAAATAATTAGCCACAACGCACAACACGGGGTTTTCTTCCTATACTTTCAAATTAGATTATAAAAGTAAGTTTACCTATGAGAAAATTGTTCGTTCTTCGATCACATCGGTTATTTTTATCGATTAGTGGATAGTAGACAAATCATCGATATTCGGTTGTGAATCGATTAATCGATCGGTAATTGATTGTTTATTTCCCTTTAAAACATTCAGCAAATATATTTCGCGTTGAAAGATTTTAAGATGCTCCCGGGAAAACTACTACAGGCCTTAAACATTACACTTCCCCTTGTTTTCTATAAATCAAATGGGGCAATCCCACCTTGGACACTTAACAAACCATGCTGCATAACACAGCTCTCAAAACACAAAAAGGCCACCACATCAAACATACAATATCAAGCACTATTCAACGAAATCCGATACAACTACAAAGATTTCAGAAATATTTTTACAGACGGTTCAAAAGTGAACAATTCAGTCGGCTCTGCCTTTACAACGGAGAGCAACAACTTCAACTTTAAACTCCATTCCACATACAGCGTCTACAATGCAGAACTGTTTGCAATTCTACAAAGCCTCCTGTTTGCTCTTGATAGTAAGGACTCCAAATTCTTAGTGTGCACGGATTCTTTAAGTTTACTAGAGGCTATTTGCCAAATTTACACTTCACACCCGTTAATTAATAAAATACACCTAATATTGTCGAAACTTGCTGCAAAACAAAAATCAATAGTTTTTTGTTGGGTCCCTGGTCATTCTGGTATTTTAGGAAATGATGTCGCCGACCAAAGTACCAAAGAAACTGGTAACAAAAAACAAGTTGATTACCATTTAGTTGTAACGCCAGATCTAAAAGCATTCTTCAAACTCAAACTTAAAGAAAAGTAGTGCAAAGAATGGCATAGCATGCAAAATAATAAGCTTCGTGAAATAAAAGACGATGTAACACCCTGGATCTCTTCAAGGCGTTCATCTCGACGCGAAGAGGTTGTTCTGACCCGTCTACGTATTGGACACACAAATCTCACTCAAGCATACCTTCTAAGAGGCGAAGATCCACCCCTATGTGAGCAGTGTAGTGAGATTTTAACTGTTAAGCACATTTTAGTATAATGTCCCCAACACATGGACGAGAGGAATAATTTTAAACTAAAACCTAATTTAAAAGAAATTTTATCTGATGAATCTGAGTATATAACAAATGTTTTTAAATATCTGAAACCAACAAAGCTGTATAATAGAATTTAAAAAAATACACATCACTCTAAAAGAGAATACGGGCACTAATAACCTTAGTGTTGTGTGCCCTTAAACCCTTATAACTAATTGATACCCCCCCCCCCCCCATCGCCCAGAATAAAATGACCTTCGGGAGGATAGGTGCCACTGCGCCACAAGTAGCTGTGGCGCAGAACCCGCATGTCGTGCACGGATCCAGGAAACCCGGCGTTGATGTCGATAAATAGCCCTCGGTGGTCAACTACACCTTGGAGATTCATCAGTAGTAAAGTTTGCGGTTTATGTACTGGTCATGCAGTGCTATAGGCACAAGTGTTCTCACTTGGCAACGCCAATTGCGCCTACTGCACTGCGCAACACTGGACTACCAGAAAGATGTTCAAAACCCAATCCGATGTCATGCAACTCATCGGGTGTAGGCAGTCGTATTACGTCATTGACCAAGTTAACAGTCTCATCTAAAATGTTGGTGCATACCAGGTGTGGGGCCATTAAAATTCCAACTCGACACCTTCTCGTGGTTTGGCCCGTGATTAGGGGAGTTTTTCTCCCTGAAACTAATGGCGAGCTGTGGGTCGTCGTCGGGGAACTTTCCCCTTCCCGTTGACTACCTCTCTGACGGCGACGACAATGACAACACGGACGGATGATGACACAGACGGAGACGACCACGACGTGGGGGAACCCCTGCCCTCCCCATGTGCTTGTGGCTGGTTCTGACTAGCACAGGCCTGTCCATCCTTTGTCCCCCCGCGCCATCCCTTACGTCCCTCCCTTCGTCTCGATTAGCCAAGTTGCATAAATATAAGACGTAAAGCTGACACTTGCCACACTTGGGACACTTGTGTGGCTCATTTCGGCCACAGTCGTGCATAATGTGGGTATTAAGATATTGTTTTCGTGAATAGGTCTTTGAACAAATTAGACACTTGTGTAGCTTGCCTATGCTTGTGGCCTGCCTTTGCTGAACCGGCCAGGTCGTCTGTCGACAACAGTACTCCTGTTCGTCTACAGAATCTTCATCAGAATTTGTGTTTTCTATAGCTAGAACTTTGCCTCGAGAATTATACTTTGCTTTGCACATTTTAATAAAGTGGCCTAATCTTCCGCACCTTTTACACTCTTTCCCATAAGCGGGACATTCTTTTGGCTTACGAGATGTATTACACCGTGAACATGCAAATGTTTTGTTGTGTGTACAGGTTTTGTCACTATGTTGTTTTTGAGAGGTACTTTCAGGGTGTTCCTTACTATGCCTCAGTCGGGACCTGGCTAACCCATCCCATTTCTTTACCTTTGATAGGCCTACTGAATGTGCCGTGTGTGATGTCATTGCCTGTGTTTGACGTTTCGAGGACTCATCGGCTCGGCATAGATTGATAGCCTTGTCGAGAGTCATGGCCGGATCTTTCAACAGCCTTTCACGCATAGACACTTCAGTTATGCCGCCTATCAATCTATCCTTAATCAAGGAGTCGGTCAGTTGCCCGAACTCACAATCTTTAACTCTTTCTCTTAAATCCATTACATAGTCATCTATGGACTGACCTTCTGTCTGATTATGTGTGAAGAACAAATAACGAAGGTAGGTGGTATTTTTAAATGGGGCATAATGTGCACCAATTGCATCTAGGACTGCCTTAACAGTTCTCTGTTCTCCTTCCGGAGGTATTGTGTTTAAGTGATTGAAGACAGCTAGGCCTTGATCCCCAATTACATGCAGTAAGTTAGCTATTTGCTTACCCCTAGGTTTTGTGTCGATGTCTGCTGCTTCAAAATATATCTCGTATTTCTGCCGCCATCGGCTCCATGATTCTGCTGGAGAATTGCCGGCCTCAAATGGGGATGGCTGAGTGTACGTCGTCATTGCTGTGTATTTACCATTGATATGTGGCTTACCTCAGTCGACGATCTTCACTTCTGATACCATATTATAATAATTATTATATTACAACTTATTTCATATAACTGCTTTATTGTAGGTACATGTAAAAGTACATAATCAAAGGTCACAATCACAAAACGCCTAGGCCTACATTTTGACAGTCTAGAACCTTCTCTGGGCCTTCAAATTCCAACTCGACACCTTCTCGCGGTTTGGCCCGTGAATAGGGGAGTTTTACTCCCTGAAACTAATGGCGAGCTCTGGGTCGTCATCGGGGAACCCCTTCCCTTTGACTACCTCCCCGACGGCGACGACAAAGACAACACGGACGGATGATGACACAGACGGAGACGACGACCACGACGTGGGCGAACTCCTGCCCTCCACATATGCTTGTGGCTGGTTCTGACCAGCACAGGCCTGTCCACCCTTTGTCGCCCCCCGTCATCCCTTACGTCCCTCCCTTCGTCTCGATTAGCCAAGTTGCATAAATATGAGACGTAAAGCAATATCCAATAGAACCTTCTCTGCCTATGTCTGCTGACCTCTGACGACAAGGCTGCCAACTGTGAGAAACACAATATCAATATCTGCTACTACAACTACAAGAACTACTACAACTACAACAACTAAGTATCGATATTATGACAGTTTGTTTATTGTCTCAGCTGACTTAATATGGCCTAGCTATAGCTAGCTAGGTAAGGGGGTTACCATAGGCCCTCGGCCAAGAATAGGCTAGCTGTGGAAGGTATGCCGAAACTTCTTTGGTTGTGGGGGGGGGGGGGGCGTGTGTGCACGTTGTTCTGCTCAAATGGAGGACGTTGCCACTCAACCCCCACCTGGATCCCCCCAACCGAGTTCCGGCCTTGCCAGAAGGGCTAGAATGACAGCCAAGGCAAATAACATCTTGGGCTTGGCCCTCGTAGGCCTAGGCCCTAGGGATGAAGATGTTTGGTAGGCAATGCCTAGGTAGGGGAACTAGGCTCTAGTTAAGCCTAGGTCCAGGCAAAATAAAAAGGGCCTAGAGAATAAATAGGCCTAAGCTAAGCCTAGAGGTAAGATTATTAAATTACTTACGTCCAACCAATCGCCGCCGTTCCTCGTTTTTTTGTAAACATTGCGTCATATTGTTGGCGCAGATCTATTAGCATCATTGTTGATTCGTGAGTCCCTGAAAGATAAAAGAAATACTGTAAAGAACATTGCGGCCACATGGCTAGACCTAGCCTAGGCCAAGGACTAGACTGTTTATTGATTATGGTTGGCAAATGTTATGAAAATATACCAGATGATATCTCATTGATAGATAAATGCGATGTTCATTAAATTATTCTCATCAACCAAGAAAATTCAAGAATTACATTAATAGTACAATATACTTACATTTATGCATCGCTACCGAGTTGTTTTCCGCCATTTTAAGTAGGAGTTTGAGCTGGCGTAGTACACACTTTCGGCTCCTACCGACTGCCTCTAAATGTTTGACTACTAAGAGCTTTGGTCGCATACTTCTGACGTCACATCCGCTACTTTAGTACACTATTTAGTATACTACGAGGCTTTGGGACAGGGCCTTAGTTAGCAAGCAATGTTTTGTTGTCTGTCTAGATACCAAATTGACAATCAAATAAATTAATATATCAATCTTGATGTTTACAACAATGGTCGTGAGCAAAATTGTGTATAATATGTAGTACAAAAAAGAGGGATACTCGAGCATTTAAAAAAAAGTGGATACTCCGGTACTAAAAACAAATACAAAGTCATGATAGCAAATTGAAAATTTACATTAATCTAGATGTTTACAACAAGGGCCATGGACAAATTTATGTAGTACGAGAAAGTGGGACACTCAAGCATTTTCCCAAAAAAGTGGATACTCTGGTACTAAAAATACATAGATATACAAATTCAAGTCAAGGCACCAAATTGACAATTATAAAATAAATTCAATGTCAATCTACATGTTTACAACAATTGCCATGGACAATATTATGTATCATATGGAGTACACAAAAGTACATAAAAGTGGTACACTCACATTTACACAGCACATTTTTTCACACGACACATACATCACATTTCATTGGGCATTGTTCTTCAACCTCTCTCGATTGTACCCCTTTGCCCGATAGTGGTGTTGAAGCTGTGGCCAACAATGTTTGTGGATGCCAACATTACATCCTGGGCACCAGTAGGAAGACCTTGCCCGCTTAGTGGCTGGATCAGGCCCACACACAGCACATTTCCGTTCTTGCCTTTTTGCTAGTTTCTCAAAGAAATGACTGTGATCTAATTGATGGCGCGATTGAGGGGCAAAAGGTCTGAGAGGCAAAATATTGCCAGCTGCTACATCATTATAGCAAAGTGCCTCAATGATTTCGACCATGAAATCAAATCGTGTCATGGGGTTGTCTGTGTTTTGCTTGTAGATTATGTACGCATTCAAAAGAGACATGTCTAGAAAATTTTGGAATATTTTCACCCAATATCGGCGGGTGGCGTGGTTAGCAGCAACATGGTACACTTTTTGGTCTTTGACATCGACACCTCCCATTTTTTTGTTGTATGTCTGTATAACTACCGGCTTTACAATTTCCGTCCCATTTGTTACTCGAGCCACAGAATTTTCAGCGTGACTCTGTGTCGAGATTAGGTGCACTGGCTTTCGAGACTTTTTTTCTTTGAATTTTACATCCAATTACTTCACCTTTTCTGTAGTACGCTGTCTCCCCAGCGTTTCTAAGATCCGAATTGACAAGATCTTTGCTCAGCCCTTTTGAATTGGAACGGATTGTTCCTGTCAACATCACACCACTCTGGAGCAAGTCTTCTGCCAGAGGAACTTTGTCTGTTATGAGGTAGTATCCCTTGTTTTCTAAGTTGCACTCTTTGATTATGTGCGTAACCACCTCATGAGCCAGCCCTTTCGGTAGCTGCGCAGCAAAGAAATCTTTTCCACTGTACATTTCCGAATGCATCACATATCCTGTTGAGCTTTCACATAACTCAAACTTTTTAATGCCAAATCTGGCATGCCTTTTATTAGGCATATTACAAAAATCTAGCACTGGCCGAACTTTGTACCAGGGATCGAAGTTGGGATCATTGCGCTGTAGTGCTAAAGCATTATCAGAAACATGCATGAATCGTGTTATCAGTTGAAATTCATTACGGGTCATTACTTCACTAAAGAAGGGTATGTTTTGACTGCGCCGAGTGTCCCAATGTTTGCCAACATTCTTTTTCCTGTTCAGGTCCATGTTCAACAAAATGCCTAGCCATGTCTTGAATGCTTCAACCGACATCCCATGCCAATTATGCAGCCTACTACTTAGGTGATTATCCATCCACTGTTGGATTGCATTTATGTGTTTAATTGCATATTGTGTTTATTTCCAAAACAATCAAATTAATAATATGATCAGGGACGAATAAATTAAAATATGTAATAGGTGGCGAGTTGCGTTGAGGGGGATTTATGGGACCAACATGGTTTTGGGTGAATGGGAGTCCTAACTTGACAGGTTCGGGGGGTTGAACCTCTACCCAATTGACAGCTGCTGGAATCATTTGCCTTCTAGGTCTACGTTGCCTTCTAGCTGGAGCACGACGATAATCCAGAAGTCTAGCAGCAAGAGGTATATCTGAGTCAGGCACAGATTCCTCTTCCGATTCGGAACTGTATTGTCGATGAGCCAGGGGATCCATGTCTTGATCCATATTTGATCCGTATTAGGCCTGTGGTCAGATGGCGATTGATGGCGATCGAAAACTTCAACAAGACTCGGTGAAGGGCTACTGCTTGAATGAACATCTAAAAAATAACAAAACAAATTAGGAACATGAACTAGTATACAATGCAGCAAATAAAAACATGGTAGGTAGGCCTAGGCCCTTGGCATAGGACTAAATCCTAGGATTAAAAATGCTATGCCAGGTCGTAGTAGGCCTAGGGCCTACTTAGTCTTGGGGGTAAGAGTAGGCCTATGCTTAGGTTCTAAATTACGATATGCCTTGGCCTACTGAAAGTGTGGAGTAGGCCTACTAGCCCTAGGCCTATAGCCTACCTTACATAGGCATAGGCCTAGCTAAAGGCATGTGCCCCTAGACCTAGGGCCTACCTAGTCCTAGGACTAGTCCCTAGCCTAGGCCTATTTTTGCGGTCTGGGGACCCAAACTGTTGTCAAACAATTCTGTTAGGCCTACCTTGGAGAAATTGATAGTCTATCAGAGATTCTTGATCAGAATCTGGTTGCGAGCGACGACATAGGGACGCCGAGTCGTAATTTGTGGGTAGGCCAGAGGTCACGACCTGTCAAGTTGCTGTCATCAACAGCAGTCCTAGTAGGCCTACTATCCGACTGTTGTGGATTCTCACTCCTCCTCGAAACCACTAATAAAGAAAGATAATTATTAGTGATATCAGTCTAACTTATAAGCATGCAAAATGTATAAACTCGCAATTTTTACGTAAAATGACAGCCGAGATGTTTGCTTACCTGGCGAGGTACTGACTTCGACTTCATATTCTGGATCACTAAACCCATCGTCGACGTCGGAACATTCATCATTATCACTAGATGAAGGATAAAGAGTCTATTTCGTGATCCGGGCCTTCAAATTCCAACTCGACACCTTCTCGCGGTTTGGCCCGTGAATAGGGGAGTTTCACTCCCTGAAACTAATGGCGAGCTCTGGGTCTTCGTCGGGGAACCCCTTCCCTTTGACTACCTCCCCGACGGCGACGACAATGACAACACGGACGGATGACGACCACGACGGAGACGACCACGACGTGGGGGAACCTCTGCCCTCCCTGTATGCTTGTGGCTGGTTGTTCTGACCAGCATAGGCCTGTCCCCCCCTTGTCCCCCGCGCCATCCCTTACGTCCCTCTATTCGTCTCGATTAGCCAAGTTGCATAAATATGAGACGTAAAGCAATATCCAATATAAAAAATTTCGTGATCCGATATATCAATTTATTTATTTATTTATTTATTTATTTAACGTCTATCCTATTCAGTTATAAAAACTGATTTACAAAGGAGGACAACTAAATAAATCTAATTACATAGATGCAGAAACAACAATAAACTACATTTTCGTAGATATTTGAAATAGTAGCATTACAACAACAATGCATTTAAACACAACAATTTTGGTAACAAATTAATAAAATATATTATATGCATTTAATGAATGAATCAAATATAAAAAAGGGTGTAGAATGAAAAGAAAAGAAAAGAAAGGGGGGGAAAAAGGAAAAAAGAAAGAAAAAGACAAAGAAAAAGAAAAAAAAAACATTAAAAAAGAAAAACGAAAAGAAAAAAACTGATTTATTAGACGATCCCACTCAAACGAATATGAGGTTTGCCAAAAATCAGGAACAGCAAATCAGGGAGTAATCAATCTTTCGCGGAAGAAACCACCGAACGCGAATCTTCATTCTTGTGTTCAACCATCATTCTTGTGTTCAAATCTTGATCTAGGTGCCCGTTAGGGCGCCGCAGCCAAGCCGCGGTGCGCTACACACTCAAGCACCTTATACACCAAGCAGAGTTGGGGTGATTTCGAGGTGTTACCCAGCCGTCATGTAACGTGATGTGAACTTGAAAACTATCACAATCGAGGGGATTTAGGTACCTGACAACACATGCCAAATTTTATTGGGTACGACATTCTTCTTGGTGAAAAAATGCTTGAAACATGCTCAAAATCACTTTAAGGATGTTAGCTACTCCTACTGCTACTACTGCTACTTACATCTAATACGTCGGCCCGCGATTCTGACCAGAACGGGTGGGGCTACAATGTTCATATTTTACATGGACATTAAGGTTATAGAATGATAGTCTCTTTTGAAAAAAAAGTTGAAAAATTTTTGTTGGAAGGCTTCCAAATAAAGGTTTTAAAATAAGCCTTAAACACTTGGCATATAATCAAAAAGTAACCATAGTTACTGACACTTGTTGACGTATAAGCAGAGTTAGGCGGAAAGTGCGATACGTAAACAAATGGCGGACATTTAAAATTTTTCTTCTTTGTGTGGAACGAGAAAAGGTGTCATTATACTCTCATAAAACAAATCAGAAACCGTCCTGGCCTAGGCCCAGATGTAGAAAATTTATTTATAATACCAACAGTGTAGGTCTAAAGTTCCATTAGGCTATAGGACTAGATAAAATAATACTTACACTACATGTTTGACAAGCCCTAGGCCTTTCTTAGCCAACCCTAGGCCAGCACTTCCTTGTTTGACACACTTCCCGCACAAATAACTAGTTTTGATTACTACAAGCCTAATGCAGATAAACAATGGTATGATAGTCCTAGGCTATTCCAAAATTTACGGCAATAATAAGCTTTTTCTTTACTTTTAATAACCTCACGCAATCTCCTGTCACTTTTAATAAAAATGTAAAACAAAAGATGGTGAAAATTTTCAATATTCTTCTATTATCTGATGATTTCATGGCTGTGGGTCAGGCCGTCTAGATATATCGCTTCCCTCGTGTGGGTGCAGTGAAATAGGTGTAAAATTACATTAGTTGTGCGTTTGTTGTTACATGGGAAAGTTTTAATAGGATGTGAGTTGCCTAGACTTAACCAGTCCTTATACCGTCGTTATACCATGGTTATACCACCTATACCCAGGATGTACATGAATCCGGGCCTAGATATTTACATCCTATTGTTATTGCTAATACCATAAAAAATTTAAAACAACTTTGATAAAAATATTATATTTTAACAAATAATTTTGTAATGGAACTTGAAAAAGTAATAAGATCACACACATAACAAAAACTTGTAGAAATACAGCCAACCTTACACACTCAAAAGGAATGAGATCTAAAAAAAGGGCCAAGCTCATCTACCCTTCCACATTTGCGCATTCTTAATTCATAAAAGTACAGTGTCCCATAACAGCATCCTCGAAAAGCTTGGCAAAATAGAATTTGCATGTTTACGTTTAAATTAATTACAAAAAAAGAACTTGGATAAACTACTACGTTAAATTAATAATCGCAAATTCTATTTTGCCAAGCTTTTCGAGGATGCTGTTATGGGACACTGTACGTTTATGAATTAAGAATGCGCAAATGTGGAAGGGTAGATGAGCTTGGCCCTTTTTTTAGATCTCATTCTTTTGAGTGTGTAAGGTTTGGCTGTATTTCTACAAGTTTTTGTTATGTGTGTGATAACAATTTAGTGCAAAAGATCTTGACTCTAATATATAATTATATCAGATATATAATTATTTAAAATTGTTCATGTCAAAAACTGATCACAGCAATGATACAGGACACCTAACTCAAGTTGCAAGTTCCACCAGTGGGCGGCAACCAGACAATCTAGGCAGAAAAATATCAATTGAAAAATACATTGAATACATCAAAATCAAAGCAATAATGAACAAACAAGAGAACAGCAAAATCATAAATAAGAACATATGCAGATAAATTAACATTACATAAACACAGAGACAATGCCCCACAAATACATAGTAAAAATCAATTCTTCTTTGTTCTTCGATTCATTATCATTGCTTCAATTTTACTTTTAAATTGTAACTATTCCTAGCTCAGTAAACTGGCTTCTAATATCATAAGAAATTGAATTCTAAAAGGATACTCCTCTGTACAAGAATGACTTTCTTAATGATTCAGAAATTAATTTAGGAACTTTCAAAGAGTTTATTAGAATAGAATTTCTATCACGATCAACAAATTGAAAAATATTGGGTAAAATACCTAATACATACCTTTCAATATTTGTATGTATTTACCAGTACGCTATATTTCATTCTTTCCTCAATCGTGAAGCAATCAGATTGTAAATCTTGGCTCATAGGAATTGAATCAAACAGATGGTCAATACAACATATTCGGTAGAAGGTCTTACTGCCCAAACCACTAAACAATAATCAATAATAGAGTGAATATAAGAATCTACAAGTAACCTCAACATTCTCTCTGTTACAAACCTCTTCATTCTACTTATAATTCCTATTGCTGATGATACTTTATTACATACATATTCATAATGTTACTTAAAATTAATTTAAATTACAATCTAAGAAAACTCCAAGATATTTAAATTCATATACTCTAGAAATTAGCTTACCATTACAATTCAACGTCAAATGAATATCATTCATGCTTCTATCATTAGCCTTATGAAAAATCATAAAATTTGTTTTACTATAATTAATATCAAGTTCCTGAGTTTTAAACCAATCATCCATCCTCTTTAAAACTTCTTGAAGACGTCTTACGATCTCTTCAACATCCACACCTTCTAAATAAAAGACCAAGTCATCGCAACCAAATAACCGAACACAACTTTCTCTGTTTGTTTTTCTAGAGGTATTTAAAACAAAATTTAATTTACATTTTCACCATCCACAATCAGACACTTGTCAAAAGTGTGATCTTTACAACAATAAAATCAAGTGTCTTCCGGAGGGTGATGAAAACAATTCTATAAGAAGCGCCCGCGTCGATTTTATCGACCTTTAAAACGCGTCGCCGAGTGCCCGCGTTGATTTTGTCGACCTTTAAATAATGCGCGTTTTCTCAACATCTATGGGACTCACTGATTTGATGCTACCTTCTAGTTGTAGGGCATCGGGTAGCTCTGTCGGGAAAAAAATACATATCTTCGTTTCAAAGACTTTGACAACGATTACAATTTTATAAATATTTCGTAGTTTGTTGTTGATCGCGCCATGACGCAGCGGAAGGCAGATGTGGCTTTGTCGGATAATGATTTATCGAGAATACTATTAAAAGATGAAGGAAGTGATGTTAAAATAGTAATAGTAAAATAGTGAAATTAAATTTTGTTTTAAATACCTCTAGAAAAACAAACAGAGAAAGTTGTGTTCGGTTATTTTGGTTGAAATTTTACCAACACATTGTGGTATTATGTTAGCATACACATAGTCAGGGGCAGATAGTTTCTATGCTGGTTGTTCTTTCTGCTGTAATGCGACTTATATGTTGGAAACAACCGGATAATACTTTTAAGGTACTTAATATCCTCTTCACTACTCTTGTTTTGGGGAGCTATCTCCCCCTACAATCTTGGAGGGGTGCCCCATCTTTAGCTTTCCTTTTTAAAATATTTGTTATGGTTCCAGCAGGGATTTATAATGTTTCTTTAAAATCAGTTTTGCAAACTTTTTTCATTTCACCATTGTGTCAGTCATTTTATAAACACGGCTATTTGGCCATATAGAAATTACGTGCTGCAGTGTACTTGCTTTGTTTTTGTTCCACTCTAGCCATAACAAATGCATTCTTAAAATAAAGAGGCTCAATGTAACAGAAAAATAAATTGTGAATTTTTTGAGGCGGGACATAACCTCGTTCACTATAAGCCGTTATACATGTTGGTTTTTTGACAAAAGTGTAGCCTGCACATCTACCGCGAAATTAATTTTTGAGACTCGGTTTTCTGGATATATTTCAAACTACAAAACTTGAAATAACTGGTATTTGTATAGTTTGTAAAAAAAATCATACACCAACTCTGTTATATATCAGAAACAGAAATCTATTTATCCTTATACTTAGGTGGAAGCTAAAGGTGTTTAGAAACTATATCCAGAAAACCGATTTTTTAAATGTAATTTTGCACTAGATGTGCAGGCCACACTATTGTCAAAAACGACATAATGGCAGAGGAGTAAGGTTATTTCTTGCTCGCCCTCCCCTCCCCCCAAAAAAAAGAAATGTTTGTTTTATTAAAGGTACTCTTTCATTCAGCCAACTTTCATTGACTTTTAAGCCTTAACATTGAATTATTCAAACTTACGTGTGATGTACATGTACAGTCAGTCCTGTAGCCTCCTCCTCGACCGCCTTGATGCGGTTGGTTTTGCTGGAACCCGGGCCCTGGCGCCTGCTGAAATAGCCTGCCCGGCTGGAGGGGATTGAAAAACGGTTGCATTTGGGGCAACGTCTGTTGGCCGCCATAACCCGTCCCATGGACGGGTTCTTGCACTCGAAGGGGAACCTCAGTACGGGCCTGTTTTGCCTCCACAACCTTTTTGATGCTGACGACGACGCCGCCGCGGCCACTTCCTCCTGCGTGCTTCCTTTTTGTACCTTTCACTTTAGAGAGTCCTCGTACCAAATTCAATGGCCAAGTAATTTTTTTTATGATTTTGAGTTTAAAATTTTTAATTTTTTTACCACGAAAATGGTTGGCTTGGCGCTCGTCAACAGGCGAAATGATCTTACTTCTTTTCAATGCGAAACTTGGGAGAAAGAATGAAATGCTTGGCTCAACTTCTATATTTCACAGCCGAAGACTTTGGAAGGAGAGCTTGACTGCCGTTTTTTCCTTTACAAATTTTTGTTTTTTTGGGGGATATCACTTCTTTTTGTTGTTTGTTTCTTATCAAGGAAATACGAAATACGTGAAATTCGTGTAAAGGTGGATACAGAGTGCCTTTAAAACAGATTGCCTAGAAACAAAAACTGCCATCTTTTGTTTTTGTTTACAATATGTACTTGGCAATATACAATGTTTTTATTAAATTTCCTGTGGTTAATGTCGTCTTGGGTTTTTGTGTAAATGATTCGTTGACCGGACTATAACACATTGACACATAATTTTAATCAGCAATTAAAATATTAAAATTGTATTAAATACGACCTAACGTTTTTCCCAAAGTTATGGGGACAATGAAGGACATAACGTCTTTCATAACAAGCTGACAGAACAGCTGACCGCGCATGGCGCGCAGGCAAGTGGCTGCCACTGGTGGCTGCACGTGGTTGTTCCTTGTGCTGCCCTGACCTCTGTATCGAAGATACGCACTTTTACTTGGCATGCTTATAAATAAAGACAACGCTTAAAACAATTTCGAGCAGAATTGGATATCGGATATTGCTTAACGTCTCATATTTATGCAACTTGGCTAATCGATACGAAGGGAGGGACGTAAGGGATGACGCGGGGGGGGGGCAAGGTGTGGACAGGCCTGTGCTGGTCAGAACCAGCCACAAGCGTATGGGGAGGCAGGGGTTCCCCCACGTCGTGGTCGTCTCCGTCTGTCATCATCCGTCCGTGTTGCCATTGTCGTCGCCGTCGGGAAGGTAGTCAAAGGGAAGGGGAAAGTTCCCCGACGACGACCCAGAGCTCGCCATTAGTTTCAGGGAGAAAAACTCCCCTAAACACGGGCCAAACCACGAGAAGGTTTGCGAGCTCGAATTTGATGCCCAATTTTGCGCAGAAAGGGCACATAAACCCATGTGGCCTTTTTCCAGCCACCGCCTCAATTGAAGGTGGCCATGCTCTTGTTGTCAAAAAGGGTTGAGCGCAATGATGTGATGCGAGTAGCCTAGTTGGTTCGTGCATTATGTGACGTAAGTTATATGCTAAGCAGTGTCTGTATGGAAAGTACTCAGTTTTGACGGTTTTAGTAAATCCTTATTAAAATCGCCACAAATACATGTTTCGATTTTATGTATCGTTTTTGGGGAGTAAGGTCAAGAGAGTAAGTCTCTGAATCACTTAACTCTTACATACTCTTACTTACTCTTACTTAACATTATGTTATGGTTAGTTCCAGGTCGGTCTTGCTCAACTCTTCTTACCAAGGTTATTGATAACTGGCAGTATGCTCTTGAAGATCCAAAGTGCAAGCAAGTAGATGCAGTGATGCTTGATTGGTCAAAAGCATTTGACCAGATTCCGCATAATGTTCTACTTAAAAAATTGTATTACTATGGCACACGTGGTTCATTACATTCTTGGTTGGAACATTTCCTTAAATGTAGAACACAAAAGTAACCTTCCAAGGAGCGGAATCATCCTCAGTAACTGTGACTTCCGGAGTACCTCAAGGTTCTGTGTTGGGCCCGTTGCTTTTTGGCATATTTATGATGGATTTACCCCAAAGCGTTTCCTCAGAAATAAGCCAGTTTGCTGATGACTGCACGATCTATAGGAAAATATTTACGAAAGATGACACTGATGCACTCCAGACCGATTTGGACAATATAAACACTTGGTCTGTTGAAAATGGAATGAAGCTGAACCCTTTAAAGAGTGTATTCATCAGATTCTCTAGATCTTAGAACCCATTGCGTTGCAGTTACCAAATAAACGGTTTGCCAATACTGGAAAAGAATGGTGTCAAGTTATTGGGTATCACAATAACTAGTGATCTAAAATGGAATACGCATACTGAAATAGTAAGAGCTAAAGCCTCCAGACAACTCTATTTTATAGCAAGAAACCTTCATCATGCTCACGTCAGTATTAAACGGGCTGTATACTTAGCATTAGTGAGACCTCATCTCCTTTACGCCTGTCCAGCATGGGATCCCACATCAGATTATAACAAAACAAAATTGGAGCGTGTACAAAGTCGAGCAACGCGCATTATAGCTGCAAGGACAAAATTTCAAAGTGACAGTGCTACTGCAAGACGTACATCTTAAGACATTTTATTGATAGAAAGTAACAGGAAAAAAGTAGAACTGCAATTTCTATGGGGAATGTTACACGGTACTATTGATCTGGACCCATACGCAAGATTGCAAGTCTGTAGTCGAGGAGCAGAACTTGGTAGAGGATTAATTCTCAAGCCTCCATTGCAAGAACAACAGCTTACCAAAATGGTTTCTACTACAGGACTTGTAATGAATGGAATGCTCTTCCTTTGGAGTTAAGGGAGATTCGCTCATTAGACTCTTTTAAATCTGCCCTAAGCACACATGTTTTTTGCATTACAAAGTTAATTCTGCAGTTTCTTTTTACTGATTCATTTTTTAAGTAATTCATTGAAGTGTATATTTATTTACTTATTTTCTATATTTTTATAGGTTTACTAATGATTTTAATAATGTTTTTATCTTTATTATATTTATTGTTATAAGGTTGGCAGTCACCAAAAGTGTGTTGGAGCTCTGCTCTTTTCTGCCAACCTCGTGATACATTTAAACAATGAATGTGTTACGGAACAATAATAAAAATAATAAATACATAAATTAAAGAGGGACAAGACGCTTGATGAGGCTCTGTGTAGTGAAGGGTAATTAATGAAGGGTTTTAGATAGTGTCAATAAGACACCTGTGCGCGAATGCTAAACATTTTGCCAAACGCTCATTTCATGAATATTATTAAGGGGTAATATTGTTTTGGCGTCTTACAAAACATTGTTGTACCACCTGGACACCCTTTTCGGCAATTCCTATCAGTGCAATATGGTGGAAGGGAGAAACCCGGACTGCACAGAATCTTTCATGACATGTAAAATATCTCTATAGAGAGAAGCTATTCGAACCAGTGTGGTCCAGTGAAATGGAGAAATTAATGAAATTCTGATGCCTTGAATCTATCAACCTCTGCTAGTCACTGTCATTGAAACCCACTGGGTCAATAAATCCTAGTGTGCTACAATTAACTACCTACCTGCAGCTGTTATGTGTTACGTGAATGCACCGTGTTCTAATGGTCTGTCATGTCAGAAAAAATCCATGGATAGGCTTATATCTGTAAAAGTGAAGTATCATCACGATAACCTCACTACACATTTAAATTTCGCTCACATCCAATTATTACCATCTTGAGGTTCATGTGCTTACAGCCATTAATAATATTTTGAATAATTTCAAATGCATTTGACTTGCAACATCGATATAAACCTGCCGCCCCGCCCCTTTTTGACTGCCATCTACACAGGCTGCAGTACCACCGCGCGGCAGGCAGGGCAGCCTCGCCTCGCAGTCGGTCTGTTTTTCTTGTCGCAGGCGGATGTTTTTTGCATTCGCTCTTCGTTTTTGTTCTCGTTCGGCCTCCCAGTACATGGCGTTGGCGTCTCTTCTGCTGGATGTGTTCAGTTCAATGTCTGTTCTGCCCCGCACGGGTTTTGTACACTTTATGTTTGGTCGTGTTAGATTCTGTTAATTTGCGAATAAGAGCTTCAACACACAACATGGTTCCCCGGGTTTTCTGTGCTGGGTTTTGTTTCATCGAGTTTGTCCATTAATTTATATATTGTTTGAATACTTAATAGGATTAGGTATCTAAGTCCCAACTTTGTGTCCGTCTTTGTTGTTTTATGCTGTTTGCCTGTCAGTGGGGCAGTTACTTACTGCCAGACAAAGAAATCGAAAATGGATGATGAATTGATGATGAACGATTCAAAGTAATTTATTGGGGCTGTGATCTGACCGATGGGTCGTTTGCATTACTTTCCTCGTAGTTTCGTGTTTTGAAAGCTCCCGGTGTGGAAACACTCTGCGTGCTTCAGCCTGAATAAGGTTGTTGTACAGTTTCGTGGCGGAAAACGATATAGACTTTGTCTCCGATCCATTTGTCGCCCTCCTTGTTTAATAGTCCTTCATTTGAAAAAAGTTTGGATTTATTTCTATATTGTCTACCAGGCTGGGAAGTAGGCCTTGCCTAGACTTATTTTTTAACCTGTAGGGCCTTGTTCTGTCTCGAATTTTGATGTCTGATTATATAGCCTCATTTATTAGTACAAGGTTACAATTAGTCTGTAATACTCCAATTCCAATGTCATCATCAAATTCCAACTCGCAACCTTGTCCACCCTTGTCCCCCGCGTCATCCCTTACGTCCCTCCCTCGTCTCGATTAGCCAAGTTGCATAATATGACACGTTAAGCAATATCCAAACATCAACCTTACTGGCCACCTTTTAGTTTGTTCTTATTTTCCACGTCACCCACCCCTCCCAGCACCCCCCTCTTACCTGCAGTTGAGGGGGTAGGAATGTCACAACCCCATGGTTCAAGAGTTCTGTGAAACAACGTCATTGACTTCTTCATTTAGCATGTAGGAAAGTGTGGGGAAACTTTCACACGTTCTCAACTTGGTCTCTTCAGTATGCGTGTTATTAGCTTTGGGGAAAAGGGCATTGCCGGGATTTTCCAAGCTTTTCCCCATAATTCTGCACAGCTGCAGTGGTAAAATATGGTCTAAGCTATATTTAATTTTTTTTGTTTCCTGTTGAATTTATTGTTGGGGGAAAGTCTTGACTGGTATATTTCGCACAATTCTGAACTAGGAAACGCTAAAGTCCCGCCGCGTTTATGGATGAGCGTTTTTGTAGGTTTTTGGTTTTCGTGGGCCCACTTTTCCTTTGCAAGTGCTTGTGAAAGCATTGTAGGTGATTGTTTGTAAAGTTTCTATTGTTTCTTGTTAATTGATATTATAACCTCAAACAACTCATATTAAAACCTTTATTTCTATGGATTCTGGCTAACTTTTTCAACTTCTTCTTTCAAAAGGTACTACATCACCATAACCTTAATGTCCGATGTGAAATCTGAGGTTGTTCTGACCCGTTTGGTCAGAATCGGCCCAAATGTGACGAAAAATATCGCACTAAAAAAATTTGGAAAAAAGTTATATTAAAACCCTTTATTTCTATGTATTCTGGCTAACCTTTTCAACTTTTTCTTTCAAAAGAAACTACATCACCATAACCTTAATGTCCATATTAAATATGAACGTTGTAGCCCCAACCGTCTGGTCAGAATCGGCTCAAATGTCACAAATATATCGCGCTAGAAATCGAAACAAATCGTAAAAGTACGATATTTACGATAAATATTTCTTCGATTGTACCCAAAAACGTAGCAGGTCTAAGTTTAGAGATTTCGAAGGTCCCCTCAAATTTTCATCGCTATGCCGTTTGCCGGTAGAGAGCAAACAAAACAGACGGAAAAACAAACAAAAAAAACACCCCCAGCTAAAAATTTTTTGGGGGGGGCAGTGAAATTGAAGTCTTCGCTTCACTCGCTTCGCTCGTTACGCTCATCCAAATATTTGTTACCTTTCTGTCTGGACAGAACAGACAAACCGCCTGAAGTGTTGTAGCACTCAGCATAGTTGTCATGACTTTAATGACATGTTTTCTTTCTGGTTCCTGCCATTTATTGTACTCAATTTCTTACACTTAATTATTTTAATTTGATAGTTGAGAAAGTTCAGAATCTGTTCATGTTTTAATTAAAACCTTCCCCCAAAGAAATTTATCAGATAACTCCACGACAAGCGATAACGTTATTAATTTTTCAAGCAAATTTGGGAATTTATATTTATATAGCCACCAGAAAATTTTTGATGGGCACTGATAACTTACTGTTGTGTGCCCTAAAATCCTAATAATAACCAACGAACTTGGTGAAGGGATTATTTTTATGAAAGGGTGATTGATACCGGAACACGTTGAGGAGTTTGACCTATGCTTAATTGGGTGAGGTGTGGAGGGTGTGGGTGATGTTGCCAGTTTTTTATGCACTTTTTATTTAAGTTTCCATTTCAATGGGATTTTTTAACTTTCGTTTAGAGCACACCTCTAAATTTCAGTGAGGCATTTTTTGGCTGCGGGTCTAGGACCTTCGGCTAATGGGTAATTTAAATTTTAAAAAACAAAACACATTTTGCATTGGCTAAATATCCCCCTATGCTCTATACTAGGAACTTGTTAAATTTAAGCTTAAGGCTAATAACAATTATGAAGTGAAGGCTTGGAATGAAAATGGAATCCCAAAAATTTTACTCATTGACAAATACCCTCGGATAGATTTAATAACTTACCAATATTAAAGGGATGATATTTATTCCAAATACATTTGTTTCATTTCGATCGGCGTATTTATATTGAGTGAAATTAAGTGAAAGTGAACAAGATTATTGACCCCCTTTTACTACCTCCCGACGGCGACGACAATGACAACACGGACGGATGATGACACAGAACGGAGACGACCACGACGTGGGGATCACCTGCCTCCCCATACGCTTGTGGCTGGTTCTGACCAGCACAGGCCTCTCCCCCCAATCTCCCCCCGCGTCAACCCTTACGTCCCTCCCTTCGTCTCGGTTAGCCAGTTGCATAAATAAAGACGTTAAGCAATATCCAATCAATTAATCAAGTCTCTCGTCCTTCCCCAGGCTCATGTCCTGCATAACTCCCTCTATGGTCAATATCCCTTTGTTTATCACCCTCTTCCTTCCTTGTCATGTTCTATTTCTGATAATGTCCAAGATCCTCTTCCTTTCCTCTCTCTGCCAGACCAGCCCATTTTCTACATACCTTGCTTGTTTCCCCGGATCCATACGTCCCCTTCCTATATCATTGAAAACCTGCCTCCCAAGGGTTTTCCCCCCTGCTCTACCTGGGCCAGTCCTAGTACATCTCTACCCCTGGTACACTCTCTTGGTATGAATCTTGGTGAAGTGGTATGGAGGATTAGAAATGGTCAAAATAGAAGTGGTGGTATTTATCAACCATAGATTGGTCAACTCCACCTTCGTTTAGACGTCTTTTTCTTCCCTAGCTTCATAAGCAAGCACTAAAAGGGGCTTTTGGGCGGCGAGCAGGCGTTGCTTGAGGTGGCTGAATTCCTAAGTTAGTATAAAATACGCCACTTGAGAGAGTGGTTTGCATGGGGTGATGCATGGAAACAGCGACTGTCATCCCAACCTGTTGAGTTTGTGGATTTTAAAGCTACGAATGATTTCTGATTTCGTAGGTACTGTCTAGAATCATGTCTTTACAGTGTGATGCATTATACATAACCCCGGGTTTTTTAGTTTGTCTAAACCCAAACTTTAGTTGGTATCTGTTGGGTTTTATTAACAATTGTATCCCCAATAGAGGCTGAAATATTTATTAAACGAGTTGGCAACGTCAGCTGGATGTGTAATGTCAATTCCATCCACATTTAGCGTTATTTCCTTTTCCTCAAACCCATACTTTTTAAAATTTTTGTTAAAACATTTATTTATAATTTGCCATGTCGCTTTGATTTTGTTGTCAGAACTAGTTATGAATTTATCATGATAATTTTGTTTTGCCAATCGTATTTTCCTAGTGAGAGTTTTCTTAACTTCTTTAAATATGTCTTAAATTCATCTCCATTATTGTGCCTGCTTTCTTTAAAAAGCTCTCTTTTCAGTTTGCAAGTATCGGATATGTCATCATTCATCCACGGTGTTGTTGTTTTTAAATTTAAATAATGCTACTATTTCAAATATCTACGAAAATGTAGTTTATTGTTGTTTCTGCATCTATGTAATTAGATTTATTTAGTTGTCCTCCTTTGTAAATCAGTTTTTATAACTGAATAGGATAGACGTTAAATAAATAAATAAATAAATAAATAAATAAAAAACCTCCTCAAAGGAAAATGTTTGTTGAAATAAGTCATAAATATGTTCATAAACATACTAAATTTATCATCTACTGAAGTTCCGTCTCTTATTTCTATCCAGTGTTCCATACTAATGTCAAAAGCGAACTCTTCTATGTTTTCATCCTTGAAAATCCTCTTATCAAAAAAACTTTTTTATTTGTCATTTCTCTTAAATTTATGTTGTTCGAATGGCACTGATGCAAATTGTCCATAGTGATCTGACAGACCTGAATCAATGCAATGGGCTGTAGTTTTTAGTTTAAAATTTGTTATCAAATGATCAATACTCGTTCCTGAAGAGCTCGTTTCCCTAGTCGGGCCACTAATATTAGTTTTCATATTATGTTCTAAAAGTTTATTTTCAAATTCAAGCTTTTGAGGACTGTCTACTAAAAAATCTATGTTGAAATCCCCACAAAGGAGTATATTTTTCCTTTCTTTGCATATTAACTGTAGAAGTTGATCTAATTTCCCCATGAATCGTTTGAAGTTTCCCACATCTGGAGACCGATACAAAGTGATAAGTATTAAATTTGTGTAATGATTTGTAAATTCTAAATTAAACGACAACATGCACATTCTTGCTTTATTTGTGGGTTTTAGTAAAGCATTTGACACGATAAACCACCAGAAACTTCTACAAGCTTTAGAGTCCATTGGCATTCGTGGTATTGCGTTGGATTGGTTTAGAAACTATCTTACTGATAGATTCATGGAAGTGCATGTAAATGGCCACGTTAGTGAAGAAAAACATTGTGATTCTGGAGTCCCCCAGGGGTCTATATTGGGACCTACGTTATTTTTGATATATGTTAACTTTATGTCAAAATGTCTTATATATTGCTTCATATTTTCTTATGCTGACGATACTGTTTTACTCGCGGTGCATTTTAATATTCGTGTTGCGCATGCTATGCTACAGTCTGACTTTAACAGTCTTTTACGTTGGAATCACGATAAAGAACTAGTAATTAACTCTTCTAAAACCAAAATTGTACATATATGCACACCCCACAACCACGAAAAAGATTTTCCAATTAATATTATTTATCACGATTTCAACTGCATTCATACTATGGCTGAATTGACCGATTGTGAATGTAGTGGGAAAATTGAATGTGTAAATACTTATGAGTACCTGGGATTAACTGTAGATAGGCACTTTTCGTGGAAATATCGTATTGATAAATTATGTAACAGACTACGCTCTTGCTCCTCTCGGCTTTATATTCTAAAATATGTATTACCTTTTTCCTTATTTAGAACCGTGTATCAATCCTTAGCCGAATCTTTGATTTTGTATGGCATTTTAGCTTGGGGCAATGCTTCGCGGTGTCACATTCAAAGGGTTGAAGATTTACAAATAAAAATGTTAAAAATGGTAATGTGTGACTTTAAAACCGATTCTGAACTCTCCCGTAAACAAATATTTTCTTTTTGTAATGTGCTGCCAATATCTTCATTGTTTTTATATAGATTTATATTACACTTCTATTTTAAATCAGATTTCAAGATTCTGTTAGACTCGTGCAAGGATACAAGGCTAAAAGTGGCGGGGGCATTCAAAATTCCCAATTTTAACAACAAATATGGCCAACGTTCACTTTCTTACTCGGTTCCTTCTACGTTCAACTTGATGCCCTCCTCACTGAAAACCTTGTCTAACATTTCAAAAATTAAAACTGAACTAAAATCTTATCTTCTTTCTGACACCTTTTGACAATGTTTTCCGATTTATTTATTTTTCTAAGCTCTTTGTTCTTTTTCTGTAATTTTTTGGATTTCACAAATTAACTGAATATGTCATGCAACCAAAGTATTTATACATACATGTTTTTCATGTTTATTTTGGTTATATGTTCCGTTCTCTGTATTGTCACCATCTTAAATAATTTATTAATTGTCTTTACCCCACAGTTTCACAGCCTTTTTCAGGCTTTGTGGGTTTTTTGATTATATTCTTGTTAGATTTATTTCTGTAGGCCTATGTAACATTAATTATTTATTTGTACAATTTTGCTATGGTGTATGAGTCATGTATGTTCTATGTTCTATGACAATAAAAAAAAATAAATTTGTATTCTAAAAAAAAAAAAAAAAAAAAAATACCTATTACTTCCAGGCTATACAAACTTCAAATACACTATCGCTTGCAATTTTGTCTATGTCTGGTCTCTCCTTTATTTCAATTTTGCTGTCAATTCGTTTATATATTGCACTCCCCTTTCCTCTTAATCGATGTTGTCTAGAGTAGCATGCAGCAATTTTGTAGTTGTTAATAGATATGGTGTCTACTTGTTCTTGTTGAAGCCAATGTTCACTGATACAGAAAAAGTCCACCATATGATCTAGACTATCTAGAAATATTTCTGTTTCTTCAACTTTTTGAAAGACTACGCATATTTTGATGAAATATGTAAATTTCAGTGGTATTTTTAGTTAATTTATCAAAATGAGAATTTATTTGATCATCTTTTTGCTGTTTTCTATATTGGATGTGTTTTTCGTTAGTGTCATTACCTATTTTTATGTTGGCCATACCTGTTTTTTTTGTTGCAACGAAAATTTGTTACTTTAGAAGTACTGGTATTAAGGCTTTTGTTTGATTTTTTATTTTGAATGATGGATTTGGAAAACTTAACACGGACAGTGCCTACGGCCATAACGTCCTTGAGTATCTGCAAGAGATGGTATGAGGTGAAGAAGTTATTGGAGTAAAGCTCATGGCCAAGTTTTAGCAGTCGTTTAGCCAAGTGTAAAACGACACAAGCTCCCTGTCCAGTATGAGCTACATTTTCCGCACTAAGCTCGGTCGTTTTTCCTTGATAAATTACAAAATCATAGGCTAAACCGCTCTTTCCACAGATAAAGCAGAGCTTTATGCCCCAAGGGTTGGGCTTGCCCTTCATGTAATGCTTTATATTTAACTGGCCTTTAAAGGGTACCATTTGTTCATCAACGGCAACTTGTTCAACGTCAAGCTCCAGGCACCGCTTTCGAACGGAATCATATATCCGCCGTCACTTACTACTTTGTAGGCATACATCAAAACTATAGTTGTAGATACAAAATTTTCTGTAACTATAATATATTCTCCATCCCACGTCCAATATATTATATTGGGTGGGACGTGTTTGAGTGTTTTTGTTTGTGTTTGGCAAGACTGCTTCTGTTTAGTAGGGTTGTGCAAACTTAAGAATTTAACCCTAGGCCTACCCCTAGGACCTAAAACATGTTCCCCACATGATTAAAAAATATATCGGAATAATTCCTGGATATTGCACCGTATTTGATCGTGTAACATTATTATTGGGCGAGATATTAGCCTGGGACACTAGCCTAGGTTTAACCTTTAAAAGGTTCGAGTTCGATTCAGGTCCGGTTCGAGTTTTTACAGAAGTTCGAAGTTCGACACACTATCTCGGGCCTAGTTGAAAGTTCAAGTTTGGTTCGAAGTGAAAACATCCAGGTTTGCACAACCCTACTGTTTAGTTAATAAATCAAACAAATTACCCTGATGTCTATCAAAGGTTGAGGGATGACATGTACATCAAGGCTCAGTTGACTCATGCTAATGAGGATTGGGATGAGTATAAGGGATATAGAAATAAGTTTGTGTATGTTCTTAGGAGGGAGAAAAGTAAGTACTATCAGGAGAAGATTGATAATGCAAGAGATGACCCTAGGGTATGTGGAAAGTGTTAAAGAGAGTATTAGGGACTAAAGGAAATAATTACTGTAAAGATAATATTGTGTTTCAAAATAACAGTGACAATGTAAGTAGTGCTGTAAAGTTCAATCATTATTACATAAGTAGTATACAGGACATTGTTCACAGTATTGGTACGCCGTTAGTAGATGCGGGTAATGCTGAGAATTTGAGAACTGAAGATAGGCCTACAATACTTGAAGGGATAATAAATATAGATATAATATGACGGCATAAATAAAAATATCCTTTCGGGTTTTCAAGTGATAACTCTGAGCAAACTTCGCCGCATCATACTTAAAATGCCAAACAAGAAAGGGACGGAAGAGGGAATATCAACATTATTATTGAAAAAGACTTAAAATAGAGGGAGGCATGCTCTATTGAGCATAATAAACCAGTCAATTTGGTCTGGTAAGGTACCAAAAGAATGGCTAGTTGCAGAGGTTATCCCCATTGGTAAAATTACTAGGGCAAAAAACCCTGAAGATTTCCGCCCAATTAATATGCTCCCTACTTACGAGAAAGTGCTTGAAAAAGTAATACATGAGCAGCTGTTAGGCTTTTTTGATAAACAGGGTATTTTGCATGAGCATCAATCTGGATTTAGAAATGGTCATTCTTGCGAGACAGCATTACAATTGGTCATTGATAATTGGATGAAAGATTTGGATGATGGCAAAGTCACTGTTGCTGTCTTCCTAGACATTAAAAGAGCATTTGAAACGATTGATAGACAGATATTACTAAATAAGTTGCACAATTATGGAGTAAGGGGTACGGCATTGGATTGGTTGGAAAGCTATTTAACTGATAGGAAGCAAATAACTAAATTCCAAAATGAAGTTTCAGGGGAATTATTATGTGAGCATGGTGTCCCTCAGGGCTCTGTGTTGGGGCCGTTATTGTTCATTATCTATGTAAATGATATATTCAGTATTAATGATGATAAAAACATTTTTATAAACTTGTTTGCAGACGACTCGCTGTTATCATGTTCAGGGCTTAGTGTTCAAGAGATTTGTGATGCAATGAATAGAGTTAAAGTTACATTATCTGAATGGCTTAAGCTAAATAAATTGAAGTTAATCTAAGTAAAACTTAATGTATGTTGTTAACCTCATCAATGAAAAGCAGAGACAAAGTGATGGAGAGTTGTAATGAAAACTTGATTAGTATTGATGGTGAAAATATACATTTTGTTAGTGAAATAAATATTTGGGTATAATTATTGATCAGTACTTAAAACTAGACAAGCATGTTGAATATTCAGGGAAAAAATTGGGGAAGAAAATTGGATTTCTAGGGAGAATTGGTAATAACCTTTCTGCGAGAACTAGAAAACTAGTTTTTAATGCAATAGTAATGCCACATTTTAACTATTGTAATACATTGTTGTGGGGTATCCCTCTTCAAGATTTAGCTATGCTACAAAAGATGCAAAATAAAGGGATGCGAATATTACTTAAATGTGACAAATACACTCCAGTGAGAGTCATGTTGGCTAGACTAGATATGTTATCAGTTAATCAACTAATTCATTTTAATGTATTAATATTTGTTCACAAGTTAAACAAAGGTATGTTACCTGGTTATTTTAGTAAGAATATTAAGTATGTGTCAGACTCAGTTAAGTATAATATGAGAAATTGTAATGATATAGAGGTTAGGAGGTGCAATAAAAGTAGGACACAGAATAGTGTTTTCTATAGTGGAGTTAGGGTCTACAATGGGCTTAGTAAAAGTCTCAAGGATGAGGTGTGTGTGCATAAGTTTAAAACCCAATGTAGGGAATATGTACTTAAAGAGATTTGGTAGATTATCCTTGCCTGTATTGTTCACTTTTATCATGTTGTTATACCTGCCTGGTTGTATATTTTATCTTGTATCATAACAATGTACATTGTATGTAATAGCAGTTGTATTGCTAAATAAATCAATTACTTACTTACTTACTTACTTACTCCACTGCAGTAAGTCCACATTTTGCTAGCATTTCCGATCTGGTTTTGCTAGTGTTTGATCCCAACATCAATTTTGGGAAGATACTGCTTTTCTTTGATAGGATTTCTGTTAGAAAGCCAAAAAGAGGCGTATCACTGTTAATGATATCATTGAATACTACATTCTAATTAAGGAAATGTGATGTTCAAGAATGTTGTGTCCATTACCTCATGGACTTCTTAGGCCTATATTGGTAGGTTCGGATAATCAGTTATTAAGCCATTGTCAAGTCAACATGTTTATTCAAAGGCGGCGAGCTAGACAGTGCCACGCCCAAGGTACATTCAGGAAAACGGTTACAACCACTGCCTGCTGGATACCTCGACCTCGTTTTGCTCACTGGCTGACGTTCCCAAAGCCTGGGTTAAACCCCGTGCAATGCACATTTTACCTTGCCTTACTACTAAAGGAACTATTTGCCTGCCTTTTTCTCACTTTGAAAGGTCCTGAACATCCGCTCCCTACGTATAAGTGTAATTTTCTAACTACATTGAGGTAAATCGGGCCATCAAATTCCAACTCGCAACCTACTCGTGGTTTGTCCCGTGATTAGGGGAGTTGTTCTCCCTGAAACTAATGGCGAGCTCTGGGTCGTCGTCGGGGAACTTTCCCCTCCCCTTTGACACCCTCCCCGACGGCGACACAATGACAACACGGACGGATGATGACACAGACGGAGACGACCACGACGTGGGGGAACCCCTGCCCTCCCCATACGCTTGTGGCTGGTTCTGACCAGCACAGGCCTGTCCACCCCTTGTCCCCCCGCGTCATCCCTTACGTCCCTTACGTCCCCTTAGTAGCATCAGCTATTATGTTGGACCTTGTCAAGAGGAGAAGTTATAATGTTACTTTAGAGAGGAGAAAATCGAGGGTATAAAACCAATTCGCCCACAAGGCGCATCAATCACTCTAGATCATTTTGATCACTTATTCATTCGTCTACTTGAGACATAAGCTTTGATGCTGTCGGAGAACAGTTAGAATCATTTCGAACCAGCGCATTATCCCCTATAACTATTGTTAAGTGATCTCTGTAGATCTCTTAAAGGGGTATTTAAACCGCTAAACTCAAAAAATATACTTCATTCAGGCTAACTTGTAATGAACTTAGCAACTAGCAGAAAAATTATTGGGTCCACCATGACCTCCCAAAAATTGTCAAACATGACATTTTCGAGCTAGGTCCCATTGGCAAAAATCTCCCATAAGAAATAACATGGGGACGATCTTTATGCCCGTGACCTTGGAGGATTTGATCCAAAAAAATATTGGCCATTATTGATGTACTCGACAGCCTTTTCTGTAAATTCTCTATATGTTGTTTTGTAATTTGGGCAAGTAGTTTGGTTAAAATATGCTGATTACCAAGATGAGGTGTGATTTTGGAATGCATATTTTTGCGTGTTTGAGGGTATATTTGGGCACAGTTTCAAGATACGATGTTGTAAAGGGGCATTTTAGATTGGTGCTATGCTCTGGTATCTATGTGGACCAAAAAAGAAGCAGGTTAAAGCCGATTTAGGAAATTTTCCAAAACACCAATTTTCGCCAATTTCTGGATCAAATTTTTTTTTTAAATTAGTGTTAAATCACAGTTACAAGATATAATTTTTTAAACGGTCATTTAAGTGTAGTATTGTGCTATAGATCACGTGGTAAAAAATAATTTTTGAGCTTTTTAGCCCCTTTAACTATAATTTTTCCAATTTCTTTTCATACCACAGTTATTTGCATTCTTAGAGAGATCACTTCTGTTTTTTATTCCACCTTTTATTATTAGTATGCTATGGTCAGTAATGTTGGGTGTATTTAATACCTCAACTCTAATATTGCCACAATCTGTTACTACCCAATCGATAAGCGTTCTGCTCACATTAGTGACTCTACTATATAATCCTAAACAACCTGCTTGCATCCATTATCTGCGAAAATATAGCATCGTCGCGATGAACCTCACTACATTTTTAAATATAGCTCGCAACCAATTTTTATACATCTTGGAGATCCATGTGCTAGTGTCATCATACGATTTTGAATAATTTCCATGTACTTGACGTGCAACATCGATTAGACCTCGCCGCCCCGCACCTTTTGACTGCCATCTACACCTGCTACAGTACACACAGCGCAGCGGCAGTCTCGCAGTCGGTCAGTTGTTCTTGTCGGAGGTGGACGTGTTTTGTCTTCGTTCTGTTCTTGTTCGGTCTCCACAGTACAAGGACTTGGCTTGCGTAACTACTGAATGTGTTTTGTTTTGTGTGTGTTACCGTAACTAGGATGTCTGTTCTGTCCGGACTGAAAGTTTTTTTTTAACTTCTTTTTCTCTATTGCTTGTCAGTCAAGTGCTTGTTATCTCGGTATTTCGCCCCGTTTGTTCCGTCCATACAGCCCGTGAGGTTTATGTTTGGTCAGTGTGATATAGTTCGTCTTACTGGTGCGTGTGTTGTTTCAGTAAGTCTTGGCTGTTGTGTCCTCACATTGTTCTGTTAAATGTTTGTTAACTTCAGGAGGTTGTCTGTTCTGTCCAGACTGGAAGGTGTCCTTTGCTTTTTATTCTTCCATGCTTGTCAGGTAATGTCTTGTTAAGACGCACAACAGAATAACATCCTGTGTAGTGTGTGCCTTCCCTTGTACTGAAGGTACGACCCCCTACTTTCTCGTCGGGAGAAGGTTGTGTTCCGGGATTCCCCCAGTAATCACGGGCCAAACCACGAGAATGTTGCGAGTTGGATTTTGATGAAGCATCTTTTTTTCCGTTTGATTTTATTTTATTCTTTTTTTTTGGTTTTCTGTTTTTTTTTCTTATTCAACGTCACATATTATTTACTCTTCAATCTGATGTTCCCTTGGTGCACTCTGGTCGATGTCTTCCCAAGGCGGCTCATTTTATTCTTCGTCCACTTCAACCTTACTCTCGGGCATGTCAAATTTTGAGAGAGACAGATTGAGGGTTAGTAGATGGTGGTCAGACAACCTGGGATCGAGAATGGATTGTTATAACTATTTAATTTGATGAGTTGGATTATATAATTGTTTTTCACTAATAAAACAATATTTCTGAATCTATGTGGATATTTTTTTATATCGGGCATATTAAAGCCATTAGAATATTTATACCATCATTCAAGACTATTATTTACCTTATTCTGAAAACAAAGAAATAATTAACCTTTCCCATGACAAGACAGTTCGCCCAGTAATAATGTTAATTCCTAACAGTGTTCACTGCAATTTTCTTACCTCGATTACCCCTGTGTTTGTTTAAGTGTTGTGTGTGAAGTGATGTACACTGTGTGCATTTCACGTAGGTGAGTAGCTACATAATGACTCAAATATCAATATCTGTGACAATTTAATGTAGTCACGATGAACCTTTCTGCACACTTAGTAAATCACTCTCTACCAATTGATTACACACCAGAGTCCATGTGTTAATACGATTTTAGAAACTTCCAATGCACTAAATGTGCAGCATCGATATGACCTCGCCGCCCCGCACGCCTCGCAGTCTGCGTGTTGTTCTTGTCGTAGGCGGACGTGTTTTGTGCCTGCTGTTCATTCTGTTCTTACAGAGCCTCCACAGCACAAGGAGTTAGGCTCTATTGCTGCTGAGTGTGTTGTTTGAGCAAGTATTGGCTGTTGTGTCCTCGCATCATTCTGATTAATGTTTTTTAACTTCAGGCGATAGTCAGTTCTGGTTTAGATTTAGTTCTCTCTTTATTCTGCCCTGCTTGTCGGGGAAGCACTCATCATCTCACTATAATCACTTTTGTGCTCTGTCTGTCCTGTCTAATCTAATCTGTCCAAGCCTCGTCTGCAGTTCTGTGCTAGGTTACTAAAATTACTAAAAATTCTCACGAGCAAGATTGAGAGTCAATTCCAACTCGCAACCTTCACGTGGTTTGGCCCGTGATTAGAGGAGTTCTTCTCCCTGAAACTAATGGCGAGCTCTGGGTCGTCGTCGGGGAACTTTCCCATTCCCTTTGACTTCCTCCCCGACGGCGACGACAATGACTACACGGACGGATGATGACACAGACGGAGACGACCACGACGTGGGGGAACCCCTGCCCTCCCCATATGCTTGTGGCTGGTTCTGACCAGCACAGGCCTGTCCACCCCTTGTCCCCCCGCGTCACCCCTTACGTCCCTCCCTTCGTCTCGTTTAGCCAAGTTGCACAAATATAAGACGTTAAACAATATCCCCCCCAAAAAAAGTAACCTATGAAATAGTCCTGTGTCCGTAGGGCACTGAAAAATACGCATTAATCATAAGAGGGTAGGATTGTATCATCTCAACCCTTTGCAAAGGGCCATATTGCCGTTGGTGGTCGACTGGTTTGTCACCCGCCATCGGTACTTGTTTCTTTTCTTTTTAAGTTAGTTAGGTTAGTCTTATCGTGCCTCCTAGGAAAGGGTACAATAAATAAATCATTAATATGGTCCTGTTTACCAACTATTGCTGACAGTGGTTTTATAATATTATTTTTTGTTAATGATGGTAGGTTCATCTCCGAATGTTCGCTTATAATTTTCATGAGACGTGGAATATTATTAGTGCCACCCATTTTAATTACTTTCTCATTTTTGCTGCACATCCCTATCGAATCTAGGACACTAGATAAAACAACATTGGGCTTAATAAAAGTATGTACGCCTACATTGATCGATGTTCCCAAATATTTTTGCAAAGCTTCTCGACGACCTTTCACATGGCTGTCTCCAATGAGGAGAATAGGACTGTGAAAGGCGTTTTTTTTGTGAATTTTGATTTGACATTTCTTGCTCTCTGCTGGGTTTTTTAAGAGGGTATAACATGTTGAGAACTTGCGCAATGTCTTTTCCCTTGATTATGTCTTGTATCACACACAGTAGGTCTTGGTTTCAGTGGTACTGTTAGCTTCTGTGTTACTGTTGGCTTCAGTGGTACTGTTGGGTTCGAGTTTGTATCATTATCAATGAGGGAGACTTACTAGGGAAACGCCAAAAGTCGTTGTTAAACGAGTGAGTGAGCGCCATGTGTATAGTACGCGGTATCATTCCCCATAGATCCAGCCTTGGGTATATGGATGGGAGGAAATTGGATGTTCCTGGGTACTCAACACTTGGCTCGCTCACTCGTTTAACAACGACTTTGGCGTTTCCCTAGTTATTTAAATTGAACATTCAAAATGCGAATCGTGTTCGAAACGTATTAGCGTGAAACATTAAGAAATTTCCAAGATAAAACAAAATCATCTAATTTTTATTTCCTATTTAACACCCCTCAAATATAATATGTGGGTGTAAAAATATAAAAAAGTTGTAACCAATGAGCCTCGAACCGCAACCCTCCGTGCGGTAGGCTAAATGCTTACCTCTAAGCCATGCCAGCGACATAGATTTAGTCCCGCTAGCTGCTACCACCTGTGCTGCTACTAAACAAATGCTATCGATATTTTAAAAAATCACATTTTTATTTATTGTAGGCTTAAATCGCAATGGATCGAGCTGATTTTGTTAACAGTTCTCAGTAAACTCGTACCGGATGTCGGTTTCAAATTTCAGCGCAATCTGTTCAGCGGTTCGGCTGATTTTCGACGTACAGACAGACAGACAGAATCACAGAATGAGGGCCGTTAAAGTTGAATGGAGACACTCAGTCGCTCCGCTCCCTCGTTTAATTACATATTTCTGGTTTTACGTTTTACGCCATAAAGTTACTTGGAGTAGTATAATAATAAAATATTCAAGGAAAGTCTGTCTTAAAGTCTAGTCACGGCCTAGGCGAAAGTACAACTACTCCTGCATTTATTGGAGGATGAGTCTGAAAACTGGGGAGTATGACAAAGAATGACGATTTTGAATAATTTCAATGCACTTGTCATGCAACATCGATATGACCTCGCCGCCCCGCACCTTTTGGGGCTACTAGTTCAGTACACACAGCGCAACGGCAGTCTCCGCCTCGCCTTGCAGTAGGAGTAGGTCTGATGTTCTTGTCGCAGGCAGATGTGTTTTGTCTTCGCTCTTTGCTCTGTTCTTGTTAAGCCTCCACAGTACAAGTAGCTATAGCTTCTGATGCTGCTGAATGTGTTTTTACAAGTCTTGAATGTGAATGTTCCAAAACGTATTTCTTTAGGACTACTAGAGGACAATGCGGAGGAGTAGCAAAGGTATTATCTATAGCCTAGGAATGAAATAGT